>JADDOH010023797.1:0-114885 GCA_016648135.1 Agrypnia vestita | reverse complement strand
GACTGCGATAAAGTATACGTGGGGCAAACGGCGCGTAGCATTTCCAAAAGGGTCAACGAGCACAAACGGGCATGCAAACTCGGTCATCCAGAAAAATCAGCACTGGCTGAGCATTTTCTGGATACCGGCCATCATTTTGCATTCGAACCGAAAATCCTTGGAAAGCCTAAGAGTCACCATGCGCGTCTTATCAAGGAAGCACTAGAAATTTACAAGCATCCGATAAACATTAATAGAGATGATGGTCTCAAATTAAAAACATCTTGGTATCCGGCGCTTCAAAGTCATTCTCGTCGCAGACTCCGCAGAGATCGTGATCAGACAACAGATGAATCATACATACAACACAATACAAACATATCATGACTTCGGCACGGTATTGCAAGCCGATACTTAACCACAACACCAACATTCAAGACAACGCATCAGCCCTGATGATGGACCCTGCAATGGGATCCGAAACGTCGGCCCGAAAGGTCGTAACAACACGGCATAATACCCCAGTAAACACAAACTTGATGATCCGGAACAAATCGAACAATAGACTAAGCTACCACGTTGCCCGACTGACTACCTGCGGATGGATTACTCTATAAAATCTTTACTATACTCTGTGAATGTGTATTTAACCAAAGGTCTTAGTAACGTATTTTGTTGAAATCTTTTCATTCTAATATTTAGTTCACGTTAGTTTCGAGTCTAAAAACAACGTAGAGATGCGTTTTTCGAAACAACTTTTTTCAATCTGGCGTGCATAATATCTCATGTTCTACTGAACTGATTTATTTGAATTTTTGTGTGAGCCTTCTCTATACATTCTTCTATGTCTCGTTGCAGATTAAAGTCAAAATTTTAAATTTTACTATTTAAAAAAACGTGGAATTTTTTTTTTCAAACGGCCGCCATTTTGTGAAAAATAAATTTTTGACTTCTTCGAGATAGGCGCGATAGACATCCTTCCTAATTAAGAATTCGCTAGATTTTTTTGTTTCTAATTACCAGAAGGGTTGAAACCATGCACGCCAGAATATCCTTTTTGGACCCCCTCACTTTACCAGCCGATAACTTTTCGAGTTTTGATTTTTTTTGTGTATTCTTAAAATATAAATTAACCATTCTTAAAATAAAATAAAAAATGCTTACTTAAAATATCCTTTGTTTCTTTTTTACAGAGCTCGAAAAAATGACCGAAAATCGTGTCTCTAGACTAGAATATACCCCCTTAATAAGACGATCATTTTCATAACTGACCATTAAGAAAAAAAAATATTTTGCTTGTATTCTGATATTTTTATTTATGTTGGCTTGAAAATAGCATGAAATAAACAGGATATTATATTTGGTGCATGTAGAAACAAGTTTCATCGAAGATTAGTACGTTGTTAACTATAAGGCTACAAAAAACACTATATTTCATCCCTGCTGTTTTAAATTTTGATCCCTAGTCCTAAAGTAGTGATGGCTAATCTGTGACACTATCAAAAGTGATATGCTAAGACATTTTGGGTGACACGCATTGTTTATGGACGGCCATCGTCCAAATTGTTTTGCCGGCTGAAGCTTTCGAAAGTTAACTTAAAAGTTTTATTCGAGAGGTCCATTCATAGAACCAGCATATTGCAAACGTTCAATTTAGCAGTTCGGTGAAAGATTTAATCTATTTAGAATCCTGGAACAGACAATTTAAATAATTCAGTGTGCGGGTGTAGAAGTCTTAAGTAATTTGGAATCAAAAAGATTGCAATGGATGCAAACTAATGATTTGGAGATGGATTGCAAATTTTCAACACAGCGCGGGATATATTTTATTTGTCGACTTGAGGTCGAATCTTAAGAATCTGGAATGAAATCGTTTGGAGAATGAAAAAGAATTCCACTACGAACAGGAAATTTCAAGTGCTTGGAACTGATTACCGGACACTAGAATCGTGAAATATCTAGCGACAGCTTTACTCACAATTATTCATCTACATTATGAGATCTTATTGCCAGCGTTAAATAATATGAAAATAAATAAAAATAATCGACTAACACATGAAGTAAGTAGAGCTTGCTTGGACTACCAACTTTCAATTGAACATATATTAAATTCAATGAAAATCATGTTCAGCCTCCAGAAGTCACTAATGTAAAAAAATATTTGTTGTTACTTATTTAATAAACAAATGTATCAAAAATAATACAATATAATATAAAAAATTATAATAACTATTTTTTACAAGGGCTTCAAATGTCACAAAATTAGCAGGCGCGTGCAGTGGGAACATTGAAGCATAACTTTTTTGTAAACGTATATTTTTGAAAAAAAAATAGAAATCAAACATTTATGTTACAGATTTTTATGATATATCGAAATATGAATGCTTTGATAACAATCGTGATAGAAATATTACGAAATATATGTTGTATTCCGATTTTTTTCCCTAAATAATTGTTACGTAAAAGTCATGCTGCGATATTCCCACTACATGCCCTTGAAAATTAGGTATATTTCTAAATGTGATACGACACCAGAGTTCAGCTAGGTTTTTTCCGTATTTCAAAACACCGTGCTCAAAAGGTTAGCCATCACTCTCTTAAACTACACTATAGTACCTAACAAATCATATATATATAAGTCATCATCTGTCTTTCTGGTCTTTCGTATCAACATTTTTATTTTTCATTTGTATTTTAATTTCCCTTTATTTAATAATATGGATAACTGGAAATAAGAAATTACCAGCATAAACCACGTTTCCAAGGCGGTTTCTCTCAGAAATTGGCACCCACTTTCCCAGAAGGGTGTGGATTGATGGATAAAGAAAACCCTGGAGTAATCCACAAGCCACCCTGCTGACGCATACCCCTTGCCAACCTCCCTGGAAATGTATTTAATTTATTTTAAACTCGCACATAAAATGTGAATGCGTCTTTCTATATAAATAATATATATTTAACAAAAGATAGATTGATAGTACTATATGTGTACGGGGTTTGTTCATTGATCCACGTATAGTGATAAAAATGTTTATTTATGAATTAATATTAACTTACCAGACAAACATAGATTACATTTGATAAGAAAAATATATATGAAATGTGGGGTATAAAAGTAAAGGCAGCAATATCTAAAAAAAATTTAATGCAGTCATCGAGGATTACTGATTTAAAATGTACTGAATTCGTAATTTTATAGGAAACATAGCCTATAAATTTATAAGAAACATAATTTTGGAAGCCATACATAAAATCTTGAATTCAGTACATTTTAAATTAGTAAACCTAAGTGACTGCATTCAAAAGCGAGCTTATTACTTGAAGAATAATATGTAAAAAGGTTTTTTTTTTTAAATATAGGTACTTAAATATATATTTCAATGTATTCTGTTACTAAATTGGGAAAAAAACGTAAACTATGTTATCTCTACGTGAGCTTTATTATAATTTTATATTTAACAACTCGAGTGATCTGACTGTGTTAACTAATCGGAATCTCTCATCGACCGGTGAAGAAAGAAGTATCGTGTTTAATACTTCACCTGTCGATGACAGATTATTATACTCTCGAATGCGAAACCCGAGTTGTTAAATATAAAATTATAATAAAACTCAGTAGAGATCACCATAGTTCATATTTTATACTCAATTTATATATCAACACAAAAAATCTCTACAGCATTTTGCCAAATCCATCAATAATATAATCTGTTACTATTAAAAAAAATAATTTATGTTTTTTTGTCGGTAAATTTTACTTAAGGCGAAAAAGGTTATCAATTGTTCAATCAAGTTAAATAATGTATGGAAGTCTTTATTAGGCAATCGCAAAGTTTACAACCTACATATCTTTAAGATCACTTTCACAATGTAAACGTTCACCGATTTCAGGAAGGATGAAAAATTTTTTATATCCATGAAACAATATTTGTAGGTATATGTAGTTGCCGTTGATAAATGAGACTTATATAATTTTTGTCTATAATACGAAGTAATATTTTTTTTAATGTAAATACGATATTTATTCGAATTATTTAACATAAATCCACAATATTTTTATAAGTATGTTCTAGGAATACAATTACTGGATTTTGTCTACTTTTTTATTAATAAATTTCATTACTTTAAATAATAAAGATTTTTTTAGTTTATTAAATTTATAAATTAAATTTTATTTAATAAATGAATGAATTAATAATTAAAATTAATAATTTACTTATGATTATCCCCTCTGCGGACAAAATTCAGAACATACTGATCAAAATATTAATTAATAGTATATTTAGTGTGCTCTAATACCATTTCTTCGCACAGAAATAAATAATTGGTGACCATATATCGTACTAATGAAACTCACCACATAGGCAGCGACCGGGGTAAGGAACGAGAGCAGTCCCGACCCAACGACGGCGATGGCCGTGAAGGGCTTCCCGCCGTACTTGCAGACCAGCCATCCCGCGCAAAATTGCATCGGGAGATCGCCCCAACTGAACGAGCTTAAAATTATGCCCTGTATCTGTTTTTCCCAGTCGAATGTCTGAAATTTTTTTTAAATTAATTAATCTTAAGTGAACGCCACTCAAAGAGTATTTTCAGGGCGATTAACATTATTGACAATACCATTATTATAATTAATCTATACCTATAAAACTCAATGTCTGTCTGTCTGTCTGTCCTCTATACAAATCCACATCGTTTGTCCGATTCTATTCAAATTTTGCATACTTGATGAAGCACGTCAACTTTTAACTTAATTAATGCTGCGCCTCTAACATTCTTTTATTCTACTATTTGAGTTGAATCATTTGAGGAAACATTCCATGCTTCCAGACTTGTCTTCATCACTGGTGAGGTCATGTGCAATGGATACCACCCTTCAGATTATTTAAGATTTTGTTCATATTTCATTCTCATGAAATAAATTGTACCACAGCCAAATATTTGGGCACTTTCTTTCATTAACTATCCCGCTTGAACTCCCTGGAAGCGAAGCAGACCCCGAGCAAAACGGATTCACGCCCACGACTGTATCTAGCTGGTGAACAACGGGCCTCGGAGTCTCTTTTCCAAGCCATGATGGCTGGATAAGAGCCTCCCCGAGTCCATCCGTTGCAACTGTCTGTCTGTCTGTCTGTTCTCTATACAAAACCACATCGTTTGTTCGATTCTATTCAAATTTTGCACACTTATTCTTTGGGACCCGGCGGGTAACATAGGCAACATTTCCCCCCTATTATCATACCCCTTCCCCTCCCCCTGACATATTTTCGATGCAAATCTGTACCGTTTGACCGATCGGACTCAAAATTGTTGTTGTATTGCGTATAGACGACGATAGGAAGCTAGTTACAAATTTCGTCTTTTGTGTTGATGACGTAAAGTGTATTTGATTTTGTGTATATATTCCTTATGTGTCTATTTTGGATTACTTGTGTTTCTGACATTTATCTCTTCATGCCCCATATCATGGCATAATATGGGTTGGTTTCGTTATTTATTTATTTAAATTTTCAAATAATTTTTTTAAAAATGATATCGAGTCTAATCCATTTTCTTTCCTTAGAGAAATCATTTAATTTTTTGTACACTTTGAAAAGAGAAGACAGATTGGAGAAGCTTGTTACTGCAGGCTACTTTGAGGGACGTTGGTGAAGACAAAAATAGTTTAAAAAGAAAAGCCTTTGAGTCGTGCACACTGCCAGTTATGACGTATGGAGACGACGAGCCTTACGAAGAAAAATATAAAAAGCTCAAATGCACGGAACGATCCATGGAGAGACCCATGCTTGGTATGTCCAAGAGATAAAATAATAAATTTCCAAATTAAACGCAGAAGAATTAGAAATCCATGGATATCATGGATCGTGTAGCAAAGCTAAAATTACAATAAGCAGGGTATGTTGCAAGATCAGATCTCGAAGAGTCCGTATTGTATATCCCACAATACGGATTCTCCGAGATCTGAAGTGGAGACGTTGGAAGAATAAAGAGGCATCTGAAGATCTCAAAAAAGATGGAACGACCTATAAGGGAGAAGAAATGGCTAGAAGACGCAAACAACATGAAAGGGTAGAAGGGTCTGGAAAAGACCTATATCCAGTAGTGGAGAGATGAAGGCTGAAGAAGAAGGTGAAGATAAAGATCTCCAAACCGTTAAATAGACCCAAAAAAGCAAGCAATAGCTACATTAACTGTGTCTGTTAACATTCTTCAGATCTGAGCAAAAACAAATATTCCAAATGTTTGCATACATAGGCTTAGCGTTTATTGTGATCATAAACCTGAAAAACACACGTGTTGATAAGCTGATTGTTTTGCTGTATAAAGCTACACGTTATTAATTAGTAACATTGTATGATATTGCATAACAATGTATCCCGTAATGTTCTCCGCATGTTTGAGGGAAGACAATAAATGCTGTACCTACTGTGATTGTTCCATTGTTTATGGTTGCATCTGTCATCCCAAGAATGGCGACGTTCATGCATCCCTTGACGCAGTTTGTTGAACAAAGGCAGGTGAAGAGAAGTAAAACTTCTATATATCTTTTTGCAAAGCCTGATTCTAAAAATACCAAAAAATACATGTTATTTATTTATTTTCTGAAAATTTGAAAGTGCTAAAATATTATACTACATGATTGGAAAATTTCTTATCATCCGTTTCATTTGAGAGTCATATGCTATATTTAAAAAAATAATAATTTTAATCGAGTAAATTTTGGCCGACCACAACTCAAACATAAATATTCTTCATTTTATTAAACGGTCGGAATAAAAACATATATTAAAAAATTTACAAATGCATTATAAGTAATAATGTGGTAAAGTAGGTAAATAATATACACTATAAGAATAGAACATAATTTATATTGTGTTAATGGTTTTCGATATTTCCGCGTATGGCTTAAATTTCTATTGACTAATAAATGTCAAACTCGCAAGATTTCTCATATTTTGGTTTAAAGTCTCTTTGACAATGAAATTAAGCAAATGATATAATCACCTTAAAGCTATAAGCTTAAAGCATTAGTAAATATACAAAACAGTGAATACGATCTTTTAAATGTACCAACCACTGCGTAAGTCACAAGTTTTGACCCATGTATTCTTCCAGTCTTTAAATATTATGGTACTTGGTAAAGAATGGCATAAACCCTGCTAAAATGCAGGTGTCATTTTAAGACGCAGATTTAATCAATGAGTATCCTTAAGTGACCTATCGCACAACCAAAGTATCGTTAAGTATGAAGTATTGGAGCCGTAGAAGTGGCCTGGCAATTATTGGCGGAGGACCGAAGAGAGTCCTCCTCATCCAGCAATGGATTTACAATGGCTTATGATGATAACAATAAACCGTCGCAGCATTTTCCCATCCATTCTAATTAATTATATTTACATCGTACTGCGTTTTTAAAGCTCTGTGAATATTATAAAAAAAAATCTATATTTATTTACTTACTGATCGCAATGTGACTTTGAGAAAAAATTTAAAATAAATATACCTACCTTTATATATAAATATAGTACTTGAGAGAAGCGACAGGGGTTACGAAATGAGATCGAATAAGAAACACAACCATCCGAGACGTTCTAAACCACTGAACCACTACTATTCTTCATAGAAAAATCGTAACTGAGGTGGCTTGGGCACGTACAAGAATGTCTGATGACCGAATTCCTAGGAAAATACTGAGTGCGATTTCTAAGGGCAGATGTCTAGTGGGCCGCCCCAGATATAGTTGGGCGAGGCACCTCCAGAAACTGTGTGAGGAAAGGATGGGACTACAATGGACGGAGGCCGCACAATCAATGCAAGACAGGGACGAATGGAGGCGCCTTGTCGATGCAATGAGCTCCCGACTCGAATAGGACAAGGGGAAGATGATGACGATGATGTTGATGATATACCTACTTTTTTTTTCTGGTTCCACAATTTCGTATTTTGTATTATATGTACGCGATTCCTCCATGTTGCGTTCTAGTAATTATTATTTTTTTGAAGACTTCTGAAAGAAAAATGTTAATTAAAATTTTCAGAAAACATTTGCAATTTTGAATACATCAAAAAAAAATTATCACTGAGGAGTATATATATATATTTGTATTGTATTGGCTAATATATGTTATTAACGACCCTCTGTCTCATCGGAATCACTCTTTTAAAATAAATAATAAAATATCTACTTGACAAACAAACATATCTTTTAAAATAACTAAGAAAATATCTACTTGACATTACAAACAGTCACGGAAAATGTAAATACATTATTTTAGGATATTGAGTTTGCACAAATAAATCTCTACTCAAACACACATTCACAAAAAACACTACTAAGATAATGCAATTATCAAAATAAATTGAGGAAACATTACGAATAATTAAAATGCTATTTTTGAAATTGGCAATCTTTTCTTGCGAACAGAATGTTATTTAAATTAGTATAAACCATAAAAAAAAACTAAACTAACTGTTATCATGTCTAATCACAAAGCTTATCTTTTAAATACTAAAAGTTGATTGAATTGAGTAAGAATCAAGAAACATTAATTTCTATTTATAACGAAAATTTTCATAAATTATATTGAATGTACATGCTCGTATGTTTTTGTATACACTTGAGATATTTATTTATTTATTTATTTAATATTCACGGAAGACCAACAGCACAAAAAAGAAGCATAGAAAACATTAATATAATAATGATGGTCAATTACAGGTCTTTACTTTTAGAAATATGTTAATAATGATAAATATGTTGTAAAATAAACTTAGGCATGTTAATAATAATAAAACAAGAAAAATAAAATTTAAAACAAAAGAAAAAGAGAGTTAATTATTAGCAGTAAAACTTAGAATAATACAACAATTAAGAATAAAAAATTTTAAACAAGAGAAAAAGAGACTTAATTAGTTAGTAGAAAAATGTAGCCGTAAGAATAATACAATAAGAAATCATAAAAAATTTAAACGAAAGAAAAAGAAACTTAATTATTAGCAGAAAAAATTAGGTACGTTGAGAATAATACAACAAGAAAGAGTAAAAAAAAATTAACGAGAGAAAAAGAGACTTAATTAGTAAGCAGAGAAATTTAGGCATGTTAAGATTAATACAACAAGAAAGAATAAAAAATTTAAAGAAAAGAAAAAGATCCTTGATACAGAAAAATTAAGAAAAACGATGTATTTTGAGTATTTTGTCTCTGGTCGTGGCATTCCTAACAAAATACAAATTACAACAAAATACAACGATGCAATATAAAATAGATTGTATTAATCTTAGTCAATTGTAACCTATATTAATGGCCTGAGGAATGTGGCATATTGGGAAATGGTTTGAAATCGGTAAACTGTCAAGGATATTAATTACATTCAAAATATTGTTTCTCAATATTTAGTTTCCTAAGGGCCTATTAAGAAATTGCAAGCAAAAATAATACGACAGAATTTCTGAAACGTAAAAAATGTACAAATAAATTTAAAAAATATCCTTTTTAAATAATAAATTGCTTGTAACACACACATATTTTTAAGCTCTACTAAAAAAAATGGTAATGTCCGTCTCTATGGTACAGAATTAATAAATTGTTTCATGATAAATAAAAAATCAGCTAATTACACATTTATATTATTCCGAAAAAAATGTATTACAATTGGTTTAAATTTTTTTTATATTGCACTATGTATTTTATCATGTTTAAGTGAATAAATTGCATGCAACTTCAATGTGTTTTAAGATTAGTCATTTATTTTTGCATTAATATTTCAAATAGTTCATATTTACCTAATGACATTTGGATTCATCGAATTTAATTGCCACTTTGTGAGAATCTTCTGGTCAACTAAACATGTTTTGACTATCTGACATCCAGCGCGAAATGACTGGTACACGCGTATCGCAGCAACTGGCTTAATTTAATCTCGACTGAGAATATTTGTAGGGGGAGTGCCCCCAGTGTCGTTCAGTTTAGGTATTTAATATATAACTCCCAAATTAAATCGCAGGTATATTTGTGCTATTATCTAGTGGTCCGTGCCCGGCGTTGTTCGGGTTTAAACGATATGATGGAAGGAGGAGTGTGCCATTGTTTTGCGTGGCGTAAAGTGTAATGATGTATGCTGATACCAAGAAATCGCGTTCGGTATACTTATATACATCGTCTGTATTTTTCCCAACTACATAGCGCACAAGGTGACCGAGATATTCATCAAAAACGTTTGTTGAAACAAAAGGCCATAGGGATGAAGAGGAAGGTGTGTGAAAACGGCAATAAAATAAATTTACTCCAGGGTCTTTTTTCATTCATAATCAGTTTTTGGAATTAAAATTTTTCTGGTATTTTTAGAAAAAATAAAGAGACAAAAAGTTAGTAAAAACGATAAAAAGAAGAAGAAAAAAATGTTAAATCAAATCTTATGCGCTAATAGGATTATCTATCATTTCACCGATTTGAATCGTAAAATTTTGAAAACCGATAAAGATATGCAATAAAAACAAAATTTCTTTCGAGTAAGCGTAAAAAGGATAGAAGCAGAAGAAAAGATGTAAGAAAGTAAATTTTCAAGTAATTTTTCTTAAATATATATTTTTTTACAATATTTTTTTATTTATTTTTGCAGAGAAAACTGTAAAAAGCGCGTGATAAATGTGCAAAAAACGCAAAAAAGTAAATTTGTATGAAAAGGTTACAAACTTCTCTTCATTCAAACATGCATATTCTATCGCGAGATATAGCGTATTATTTTAATATATAAGAGATACCCGGGGGAATGGTAACGTGAGTCTATTTCCCGCATGGTGCTAGAGTGCAACTGAGAAATAAAAGATAGCATTTAAAATATAACACTTCAACATCGCGCAGTGAGGCGAAAATGTTTCTATACTTTTCAGAGTCCTAAAGAGTAATGATTCAAAATTTAGTTATGATCAATCAATGGATGTAGGATTGTATAGAGAACGTATAGATTTGTGTACATAATTATAATTTTATACAATTCAAGAGATGCAGAAAATATTTCGCCATTCCTTTTTTGTTATAATATTTTTTTGGGATCATATTACATCGTAGAAATTATTCCGAAATATCTATTTTTTTTTAATTTATTTTTTTATTTTTATTAATATTTTTTTTTTTACTTCTTAGACCCACAAAACATTACATTGATATTTGTCTGTAAGTGCATCTATACATATATATAAATAAATTCTATTTACCAGAAATACATTCATATTAATTAATTACAATAGATCTTATAAACTCAAATACAAATCAACAATACAATACAACAAATTTGTTTGAAAAAAGAAATAATGATCCCTAAAAGTTCCATACTTACATGTAGAATATCTCTGCCAAAGTTCATATAGGTAGGCATTTTATCTTAAGAAATATTGAATCTATTCCTTGACCGTGTACGTGCACTATCATTAAGTTTCATGAAAATATTGTTTGTATTTAAATATTTTTTGTAGAAACGACAAAATGACGCATTTCATAACTTTTCGTACACTGATACGATTTATACAATGGTGTATCAGAGCATCATTTGTCGTGGTTGTTTGACGGCGCGATTTTGATTTTCGAGGTGGGCGCTCGCTTTTTCTTTGATTGCAAAAGTTGGAGCCTAGAGCTAGAGCGCAAAATCGTAAAACGTTTACAGTTAAGGGATTACAACCACTTTAACATTTGCAAAAAAAATATTTCTCTCACAATTTAAATTTCCAAAAATAAGTTGAGTCATAACTCATTCGAAAATTCCAAAAATTGGCCGAGTTATAGCAATTTGAAGCTAGCGTGAAAGGTGAATTATTAAATGAATTAAGCCATGTATTCACTAGGGGACAAATTGTCCCTCAACAGCACGCGCACTATAGAGTCTACGTGACGTTGCAACGTCGTGCACTGTTCCGCGACGTCGCGCACAACATAGCGCGGCATTTCTACGTGCCGTGGCAACGTTGCCATGCGCACGGTACCCGAGTGTGCTCACTGCGACATTACGCGGAGCGTCAGTACCACGTGGTATGTTTCCAAGTGAATACGCATGCGCTATATCTGTCAAGATGACAATATGGGGAAACGAAATTGTTCTTGAACTCATCGAGCTGTATCGATCGAAGATCGCATAGAATATCCGTCCTTCTTTCTCTTTGCAGTAAATAATTTCGCATCCACCACCTTTTTCTCCTCTTACTTTTCGATAAACTCGTTAACATAAATGGATACGTAGCTGCCATCATAACCTCATAGGGCGACATTTCCGCGACGTGTGGAAAACAATAATTATTTGCAAAAAGGACCTTGTTTTTAATATTATTCAATTTACTACAGTAAAACCTTGTTAATTTGAAATTGCGACCCAAAAAAACATTTCGAATTGCGCGGAACCCCGTTTCAATATATGACGAAGTATAAATAGATACAGCAGCTGTCATCATAACCTCATCGGGTGACATTTCCGCGACAAGATATGTGAGTCCCGGTGTGTACACGTCAAATGACCCCGTCATTGTCCCCGAAACATGTTCATGTTCATGCGACATGCCACGCGGAATGCTGCGCTATTTGTCCCCTAGTGAATACATGACTTTACATTAATCTTTGGTGTTTTTCTGGAAGCTCTCCTTTTCAGACATTTGGCGAAGATCTCAAAACTACCCAGCCGATTTTGTTAACATTTTGCACACCTCTTACCAATTACATTACATAAAATGCGCCATATGCTTATTATGAATTTTCAGGAAAAGTAGCTTGTTGGTGTAGTGGTCATTACGCTCGCCTAGTGATCTGGTGGTCGGTTGTTCGAGACCCATTCCAAGTAGTTAGTCCTACTTTCATAGCACAGGCTTTTGGCTTAGTTTTAGAATAGAAAGAATATTGATGCGATACGTATTGCGTGTTCGCACCACTATTTAAAAAAATATATTTTCAAACTAATCTCATGTGTGTATATGATAATTATTCGCTCTTAGTAGGTACTGTGGCTGTTGAAATAAAATCTTCTTTTTAGTCAATCTTTATAATAGTGTTTTTATTTATTAATACATATACGTATTCCTGACGTATTTTGATATTGTTAGTCATATTGGATGCTTACTTTATTGTTGGCTGTCGAAAACGTTACACGCGTTTTGATGTGGTCTGCGATTTTTTACTTAATATTTACTTTTATAATAAAGATTTCAAAAATTCTTGACAAAAACGGCGCCGCTACGATGCCTCAATATCTGTATTCACTGCAGGTGATCCCCTGCGACTTATTCCTATTCTTGAACATGAAATAAAACACGAAAGTTTTGCCAACATTGAGAGGTTGATGATAACTGTGAGATATCATTTTGCATTTAGCATTTAAAAAATGCCAACCTGGTGACAAATGTGCAGGACTAATAAAATAGCTTTGCTTATTAGGTCCTGGGTAAGCGGTGGGTCTGCCCTCATTGCGAGATATCATTATCTTCGAGAATAAGTTTAATAAAAAGTCTTTCGAAATGACTAGGAAGTTATGGTTAAATCTCTAAGGAAGTTACGCGACGCGGGGTCAGTCTGATTGAGAATGGTGTGGCAACGTAGGCACCGGCATTTTGGACCGAGTAATAAATATCGGGCGAGTACCTACGTGAGTGACTTGAACAGAATATTCGTGCAAAATATAATGAATATATCATTATACATATATATAACGAATATAAATATAACGTGTAGAATACAACGTGCGTAACAGAATATTTGGTAAAGTGATCGATGCAGTTGAATCAGTTGTGACTAAATTTAATTAGTGCGAAATCATAAACAGTGTAATAATGAGTGGAATATTCTAGAAACATTTACTAACTATAAATTCATGTATAAAATAAAAGTTTAAATCGTTTTAGTATTGATAATAATTAATATTATTTATCTACATATAATAATTTCGTTGCCTGTTTGTTTGTTTGTCTGCCAGTCCTTGTAACTTCGTGTCACAATCGTAATTTCGTTCA
Organism: Agrypnia vestita; assembly: GCA_016648135.1. Taxonomy (NCBI): domain Eukaryota; kingdom Metazoa; phylum Arthropoda; class Insecta; order Trichoptera; family Phryganeidae; genus Agrypnia; species Agrypnia vestita. The sequence goes on along the minus strand of JADDOH010023797.1, from coordinate 100,922 downwards.
AATTAATGGCTAAAAAAAACAATTTAACGGCCGAAGATGTGGGACCGGTCAATACAGTGCCTACAGGACTTAGCAAAGATGCGTACCATTTCATGTTCCGCCCAACACAATCGCCAGGGTTTAAAATAGCACTGTTAACTGCCGGCAGGGGATATATAAAAATAAATGTTGGGTGTTGGCTATTAATAAGTTACAATTGGCTATTAATTAGTTACGATAGGCTATTAATAAGTATAAAAAATACTTAAGAATCGGCATTTAAAAGTAATGTCATTTTTGACGGGTTAAAGCTAGTGAATTAATAAGATTTTTTGAGTGACACGAAAATATCGCATATTTTTTCATCAAACGTCTATATATTTACAAATCGTATACATATATACACATCACTCCCCAAGGGCAATTGCCTGAATTAAACTAGAAACAACTACTCGCAAATTCTGTAATGTGCTTCATTCTGTAGATCTTGTGGCGAACCCGGCGCACAGTGGGTCGAAACCGTAATTTGAGGGACTTAGGGACCAACTTTCTTTTTTTACTTTTTTCTTTATGCGGATGGATAGAACTCATTAACCTTATCAATAGTTGTCCTATGAAACTTTTTCCTAAACTTTATAGTTTGGGCAAAAAAAAAAGTTTTATATTTTTTGTATGGAGCGGATCAAATTAAATTAAATTTCTGCTAAGTGGTGACTGACCCCGCTTTGAAACCTTTTTTTTCTCATACCTTGTCTAGTTTACCATCGTTTGATGCTATGAACATGTACATAAACTTGCAACTCTACCAGATAAATGGATCGAAAAAATAAAAAAACGTATATATTTATAATATTGTTTTTTATTTTCTTAATTTCTTTTATGTCAAACTAAATATGAAATAATGAGTACAAGTACATAATAATACAAATAATCAACAAAAATCTCAACAAAATTAGACTAATATCTAACTAAATGAACACTTAATAATACAACAGCAAACTTATTTTTTTACAATTGTAGATAGTAGTTTTACGATATATATACAGGGTGTACCAAAGCTAGCAGCAGAAACTTGGCCGGTAGATTCTTGACTATGTTATGAGTCTAAAATGTTGAAGCAACCGTGGAATAATATCAATAGTTATGGAGATATTCATTATCAAAGTTTGCTTTTTTTAATTTTTGTAAGGTTTTTATCATTTTATTCGACTTGTATTAAAGCGAATGAATTTTTCATAATTTATATAAGTTACTGTAATGATAGTTAACTACTACTACTTTTTGCAAAAAAATAAGTAAGAAATATTGAGAAAAAAAATGCAAACTTTGATATTGCATATCTCCATAACTATTGATATTAAGCCATGGTTGCTTGAACATTTTAGACTCATAACATAGTCAGGAAACTACCGGCCAAGTTTTTGCTGCTAGCTCTGGTACATCATATACTATCGTAATTTGTAAAATAATATGTTTGCTGTTGTATTATTAAGTGTTCATTTAATTAGTTTTTAAGCGAATTTTGTTGGTTCTTTGTTGATTATTTGAGTTATTATGTACTTTTACTCACGACTTCATATATAGTTTTACATAAAAGAAATTACGAAAATAAAAAATAATATTATAAATATATATGTTTTTTTAGTTGCAAGTTTATGTACACGTTCATAGCATCAAACGATGGTAGACTAGACGAGGCATGAGAAAAAAAAGGTTTCAAAGCGGGGTCAGTCACCACTTAGCAGAAATTTTATTTTATTTGATCCGCTCCATACAAAAAATACAAAACTTTTTTTTTTGCCCTAAATATTAAGTTTAGGAAAAAGTTTCATAGGACAACTATTGATAAGGTTAATGAGCTGTATCTATCCGGATAAAGAAAAAAGTAAAAAAGAAAGTTGGTCCCTAAGTCCCTCAAATAACGGTTTCGACCCACTGTGCGGCGGGACCGACGAACCTTCGAGAAGGTGAAGGACTACCCACCGAAGTGGAAGCCCAGGACGTCACCAGGAGCAGCGCCAATCGCTTCATGCATTTTTTGACCATTGAGTCTTTATTTTTTGAGTAGGTATTGAATCGAGGTAGGAAGATAGTGATATTTATGAGCGATGGCCGGCTTTAAACGAAGTAGAAAAAATAAAACATTGATTTTTTAATAAAAAATTTTTAATTAGGGATTTTTTATTAGAAATTATTTTAGCAGCTAATATTATGCATTTTCTTTATTCTTCATCAAAAGCTCCTCTGTAACTTCAAATTTGGTTTCTGAAACAATATAAGAAAAATATTTTTGAAGTATTTTAAACCATTAAAAATTATAAATTTAACTGTGTTCTAATTTATAAGTTTATTATCAACTTATTGAATGTCCTATTGTAAGGACCATTTGTCCCAAAACATGTTGATAAATTGAAAGTCGTGGTTTATACAAATTATTTTCTAGTTATTTATATAAATTAAATCATTTTGCAGTTATTGCAGAAGTTATATTATACATATTTTAAGAATTATATTTGCATTAATTACATAATATACTTCGTATTTAAACACTTTAATATTCATTCTGAAATTGTCATGGAATTTGTTAAATAAAAATAAAATATGTTTAAATTAATTAAATGTTTAAAAAATGAATTAAATATATAAAGATTTTTAAATATCTCTTTTGGGATATTTTGATATTTTAATGTCTGTTAAGTGAATTTAAGTCTGCTAGTTTACTATAAAACTTTAGTCGAATGTGAGTAAAGTATGTAAGGATCGCCTGCCTTTGGTATCATTCTCTTCGGAATCCCAATACTGTCTTTTTCCAGATCCAAATATTAAGAACACCAAGTTGCACGTAAAGTAAACTCCAGCAGCTATAAAGAAAACGATTCGCCATTGTGTTATATCCGTCTGAAAAATAGAAAAAAATATTTATTAATCAAATTTATTAAATAAATATAATTCATCATCATCATCACCATTATCATTCCTGGCTTTATAAATCAGTATGGGTTATGGCTTCCTTAAGAATACACCATCACTGCTGATAATAGCTTCCACCAATTGCTGACACCAAGAAGAGATACATACATGTATTGAAAATATGTATTGTTTTGCTGCCTTCTGAATCTAACAATTTCGTTACAACGCCTACATTAAATACATTTAGTGATACCTGATTCCTCGTTGCTAGAGTCCAGGTTTCTGACTTTTAGGTCAGCAATGGTCAGAGTTTTATACGCCATTACCACACAAAAAAATAAGACGAAAAAAAACGTCTCCAGGAAGAAAAAGTATAAGGGAACATCAAAAACTATAAAGAATTGTGGACATCATCTTCGACCTCAGCTTTCTGTTTTTTGTAGGCTGAAGTTTATTAATTTAATTTATTTAAGAATATTTTGAGTTTATCCAAATTGTTCAAGAACACAGCACTAGATTTTATCCCAGGGGGACATCATTAATTAAGATATAATTTAGGTGCTTACGAAACTTGATAAATGAGTTCTTTGTTTCTCGCTTTATATCACTTGCGAACTGGCGTTCACTTTGCGTTTCATTACTTACTTGAAAGAAAGTAATTTTTTGAGAGAAAAATATTTTAGGAGAAAATTTAAATACGAATAAATATTTTACGTAATAAATTATTATAGTTTACCGCTTCTTTAAGAATCATTCCTGCTGTGATCGGAGCCAAATTGGCAAAGCCAGCCGCCACACAGTTGGTGAAGCTAATGAGCATCCCAGCAAAATTTGGCGACAAGTCGATGTGGTTTAGCTGAAACATTTATATGTTAAAAAAATTAAATTTATCAACAAACTTGGCCACAGGGTCGATTAGTAGAATGGTGATGTATATCACTCAAGAGCTGTTTGTATTTTAGATTCAATTCGATAAATTATGTGAAGGAAAAATGTAATGGAATATTTTTTGTTTGACAGTATAATAAATCCTTTTTTCAATCCTTCGCAAATAAATAAAGAAGTTGTATTTTTAAAGATGAACCTACAAATGTTAATGCTTAATAAAAAAAACGTGGTTTCAGTTGGTTTATTTAATTTATTTATATTTTTATTTCAGTATTAGCTTTGACTCGTCAAAAATGATGGAACATTGTTTCGCGTCCTTGCTAAACCCTAGTATAATATTTATAGTATATTTTTGGCGGTCCACAGAGAGGCATACATAGAGCGATCGGTTTGTGTTCGCTAGCCCGGGGTTTAAGCCCTATTTCCGGCCGTTAAATTTCCTTTTTAGCCATGAATTTGAATGAAATTACGGAAGCTATACGAAATTACAGTGAAATTATTATGATTGATGATGTGTGGAGGTCAGTGTAGTCCCACACATTCCACATTCTGTATAAATATCTTATTCTGTATGAATCTTGAATTATAATGCAAACGACACATTTTTTTTTCAAATAAATCTTTGAGCTGTAGCTTGATGAGGTGCTCGCAGGACTTCCAATCCTTTGTTGTGGCTGTAGAATTTAAAAGTTCAAAAGTAAAAAGTGAAATTTGTGAATTTCACTTTTTACTTTTGAACTTGAACTACACAAATTTTAAGCCATACCATGAATCCCATACTGTTGAATGCATCCAACGATACAATCAAAATAATGAAAAACACTCCTAGTGCAGTTTGTCCCGGGGGAAGAAAAGTTATGGCGATCATTCCAGCAGCCGCTCCCCACGTTCCTGGAAGGTAAATAACACGATTAATTGAACATTATAAAATATTAGCTTTAACCCGTCAAAACGACGGTACTTTTACATGTCGTTTCCTAAGGAATAAGTTTTAATTTATTTATGTAAAAAAAGAGAAAAAAAAGAAAAGAAAAATGAGAAAAATGAAAAAAAGAAAAGAAAAAAATTTAAAGCAGAAAATAATAAAAAAAATAAGTAAAATAAAAAGAAAAGAAACGAAAAAAAACTCTACTATAAAGAAGAAAAAAAATACTATCAAGTTTGAAGTTACGACGGACAGACAGACAACGAAATTATTCTAATTGGGATAATGAACGAATATTCCGGAAAATCTTTCTGTTCGCCACACGTAGAAAATTCGAAAGTAACCAATCAAACTGACTTGGACAAGTCTTACGCTATTTAAATAAAAATTACTGAAGCGAACTTCCATGCATTAAGAGCAGATAAAATATGATTCTCACATTTTATAGTGCGAAATGATATCAATTTTGTCATCAAAAAATATAGCTAAGAGAAATAAATATATATTTTAGATTTTTTTATGGGATATATCATATCTCTTATAGATTTAAACGGCAAACTGAAATCTGTGATAGTTTTCATATTAATCGTACTATTTGACTGATTGATTATTTGAGATGGGACAAAAAATTTAACCTAACTAATTAGTAGCTCATCAACCTAACTAATTAGTTGCTTAGCGTAAAAATGAAGCAGATGGTAAATCTAAAAATATAAGTTAAGACGACTTCCTGCAAACCTTTCGATAAAGCTGTATCCACTTCGAAAGTATTGAAACGAGATGGTAGAATAAGAAGGAATTACGCTCTTAAGAAATCTCTCGTAATCTGTATAACGCTCCACAACGCTCTGGAATCGACTAAGACATTATGATAAACTCTGAAAACATCGAGAAAGCGAAATTATCTGTATAAAGGGTCCATCGATCATCTATTTCACAACAGTCATCGTTTAACATTTGACGACTACGATATTACCAGCGATAAAACGACCATATTCGGCATAAGTACCTACCGGCAAGCGAGAAATTTTGTAGTACGGACCTGAGCAATTCAAGTAACTTGCATCAGTATATGAGATACAAGTTATTCATGAGTGATTAAATTGCAGCGAAGATAATTAAAATGAATTACAAAAAAGGATAATTTGTGTGTGGATTATTCCAGAAACATTTAGTGACTGTGAATTTAATAACAGTGCTGTAGTTACGTTCCTGTCCAGTGACTATTTGTGAAATTAACTTTTGAATGTTGAAAAAGTTGAGCATGCAGTAGACTGTATAAAATGTAGATACTAACCAATTGTGTTTGCTGTTTTTCTGATTGTAGTAGTGCTGCAAATATTGCGATTGACAGCCACGTCTGCCAAGCCGCTGATAGTGATCGCGGTCAGTAATGCACAAGTGTACGGAAGTGCAGTCAATAGTCCGCTCTGAAAAATACACGGAATACATGTCAAATCAATATTCTTACTAAACTAAACGCTTCTGCTGTGAAAATAGGATCAAATTGCTGGTCTGGAGTGAGGTTGGAATCCGCGACCTTTGGATCAAGAGGCGAGAGTCTTAACCACAAGATCAACAAACTACTCGTTTTATTACAAACTCAAACTGAGCTAATCTTTTGTTGCAAATCAGATAGATTAGAATTATTACCCAAATATTAAAAAACTAAATACATTACAAGAGGCGGGGAAAGTGAGACTTCAGAAAAAAAAAATATTTTGAAGTACAAATGACCTTAACTTCGGACGACCGAAAACAATACAAAATACAGGGAATATAAAAGTGTTTAAAATGAAGTGCAAAAAATTTACCATAAAATACAACAACTTACATTTTCTACGTTTATTCCAAGTGCCATTTTCAGAAAGCTTGGTGTTTCTGTAATCATCAGCATGGATCCCCAAACTGCTCCAACGTGAGCTACGAGGAGCGCTGCCAATGGAACGGACGTGAACATGGCCTTCCACGGTGTTTTTAGGGGCTATAGATGGAGAAAAACGAATAAACATGTTGCATCTCTAGAAAATATGAATATTTCATCAATCAAAAGTTTCATAGATTATTTATACTGAAATCATGAAATCATTGTATTACATTTGAAGGCATCCCTATGAAATGGATCTAAATGCAAAAACAAAATTTTACAAGAGAAAGAAAAAATACATAGTGAAACTTCAGTTTGTTTTTTTTTATTTTCTAGTACTCACGTGTCAATTATGGTTATATTTACGTTTTCTTTGTTCATTCATGTTGTTAAACAATCCCAGAGATATCGTCAAATTGTCGGTATACGTTGTATTTATTATTACCTACTAGATAAATACAGATAAATATACTTACCGACCCTTTTACTATATTAGCCAACTTTTGAAGTCAAATTTCGGCAAGATTGAGATGAAATCGTTTGAAAATAAAATACTGCATACTGTTATATAAACCAATTTAAAAAAATAAAATCATACTGTGACCTGATGATGTACTACTATATAGACCCTTTTTATAGAGAGAAATTGTTCATTTCACCAGAGATTAGTATACTTAAAATTGAACAGTCATAGAGAGTTCTATGTAATTCTTTATCACCAAACGAAGATATTTAAAAAAAACAGGTATTTAAATAAAGTATTGGTGATTGAAGCAAATTTAAATGTAATTTTATTATTTGTGCTTTAAAAAAATAGAGAGGCGCACACGGAATACACGTCACATCATTTTTTTACTATTTTTAAACTGAGCTAAATGCTGTGAAAATTGAGCTATCTCGGTAGTCTCCTAGAACGAGGCACCACCACTGAATCACTAGGTTGAGTATAGAAATATCTTTAAAAAAATGTGAAATATATTACCTTAATTAAATTATCATCTCTCAGGGGACATAATCCAGTATGCATGTTCTCAGAACATACCTACATATACAAATATTGTTAAAATATATACCTACTGGTATACAAAAGAAGTTGAAACATTGAAAATACTAATTTTCAGGCGTATCCTAGTACCTATATACGTTAAATAATTCGGAAGTATATCATAAATACATTAAAAATAATATCGCTTAATATTCCACTTTAAAACTATAACGGTATCATTACAAACTGCGAAATATATGTATAATTCATAAGAAAAGACTACAGATGTCTCTAGCATATTTCATTCAAGCAAACAAAAGATTCTCAGATTTGGAACGTATACAGAACTTCAAAAATTTGATAATGTGTGGATATTCTTAATACACCAGGTTATCCACACATTATCAAAAATTTGGTGAATGTTGCATTGTTTAATGTGATAACTTAAGCCGGCTCATACAGGTTGTAAGCCCTGGACCATCGTATAAAAGAGACTTCCATAAACGTTATTCACATAAATAACTTCGTCTCTGTGAGACTATCATTTATCTTAATTAATTAAACATGAAGTTATATCTTTTTAATCACCCTCTTCTTTCCGATCTGTTCCAAAGAAGTAACTATGTATAATTTTTCTTCTTCTGTTATGGTCTTATGCACTAAAGGAGACTCTGCGCCAAAGTACATCCAGAGGCAGCCAAGGGCGAGGCTCAGAGTGCCTCCGGCGTAGAAGATGATCGGCCACCCAAATCTGGTAGCCGCCAGCTTTCCAGACACGAGCATCGCTGTGATTGTTCCAAAGTTAAAACCTAAACAAAAGGCAATCGCATACTTGTATTGTTTAATGTAAACTGACGCACACGTTCGTTTTAGTTCGTGATGCACACGTGGTCGGCATCACGAACTAAAAAAAGACAGCGAAGGACAAATTAGAGCGATGAGAAGAGTTATTGCGTCATTGATAATAACATAATCATGATAATTTGTAATAATTTAAATAGAGTGTTAACGTTTATATCACACCCCGAGTGTAAGGATATCACCTTTCCAAAAAAAAGTATTTTTAGTCATATTTTTGCACATGATTAATTCTACTACGTACCAAAGGATCGTTTGTGTGACTATCCATTATTGTTTTACATTGAAAAGTATTTGCATTTGATACATGTTCCTTTTAATTGAGTGAAAGAATATCCCTTTTTGAGATATTTTGTTGATTATTAATGTGATTGTTTTATTATAAGAAATATGAACAAAATTGTTAAATATTATTATTATTTCTAATGTTTAAAGTATTTACTCTGTGATCAGGCATTTTAACAAAATGTAACCAATGACAGAGATTTTTAGTCTACCGGTTTCGAGACGTACCCATCTCTTTTTCAGGATAACCACTACACTAGCATGTAAATACTTCGCATATTATTAACCATAGTATCATTCACACACCTTCCCAAAATATTTCTCACATGCGTTTTAATCTAATGCTTCAGTACTATTTAAATCAGAAAAATAAAAAACTTTGTGCCCGATTATTTCCAAATGCATATTTATGGAAAGGTAATGACAGTCTTGCGCTTGGGGTGCGATGTATGGAATTCATGGCCTTTTTTCTGAGGGTCGTAACAAGTAGATATTTTGTTTGTTGCCCTGTAGATTTCGTAAAATAAATCTAATTAAAAATACAAATATTACGAAAAATAATAAAATTTGTTTAATTAATTGAGATTTCTGCTTATTTTAGCACAACTTTTTTTATAAAATATGTAAGGCATTTTTTTATGCTAGAAAAGTGAGAAAACTCTACAAAATATTTTATGATTGTTAGGGCAAAATGGAGACGGAGAAATACGAGTAGACAATAGTAGGGTATTATTTGATATTATTTCTTAGCACACTTAGAGTATATGTTCGATATGTCTTAAGACGTGGCATTCGTTAAAGAATTCTCAACACTTTTTGACTTACTACTAATATTTAACTAATAATTAGCGATTGACACTGAGCAAAGAATATTAGTTCTTTCAGGAAAGTGTCATTACTTCTCTTAATTCCTTAAAAAAATAAACAATCCTTTTTATTCGGATCGATAAGTGCATAAACGACTCATAAATAATCATGTATTTGTAAATAAATTTATAATATAAATAAATGAAACTTAAAATGAATTAAATTTTAATAAATATTATTATAGTTATAGTTCTGCAGGTTAAGGGTTATTTTAAATGTGATAGTTGTTTCGGCTTGTGAGGCCAAGGTTTTTGATAATGGCCTTACAAGCCGAAACATAAATATGGAATTCTGCATACTAAGCACAAAAATCGTAAATAAATAAATGACATAAATACCTGAATACACAAAGTTACCAATTCGGTTTCTTTCTGCGATGGGAGCCCATTTTCCAATCAACGTATGCATTGAAGGTACTATGCATCCCTGGAAAAGGCCTTGAGTGGCTCTGCAACAACACGCTGCTTTCCAACCACCCTTAAAGAAATTTACGATACGATATTGAAGTTTTTACAAGCGGAATTGAAGGGTGACTTTTGATATGATTTGATGTTTGCATGACGACGTACATGAGTCGTCATCATCATCATCATAATGGTAAAAAAATCCCTTCTCATCGGTAAAAATCTTCAGTCATAAAGAGCAATTGGAGCATCATTATAGTAAATTATATCGAATATGAAAAATTAATTCCCTTTAATACAAGTCAAATAAAATAATAAAAACATTCAAAATTCAATCCAATTGGAATTTCTGGAGGGTTTTTATCATTTTATTTAACCAATATTGAAACGAATCAATTTTTCGTAATCGACATAAGTTTCTGTAATGATAATTCAATGTTTTGAAAAAATAAGTCAGAAATATTGAAAAAAGATGCAAACTTTGATACCGCATATCTCCATAAATATTGATATTCGGCCACGGTTGCCTCAATATTTTCGACTTATAATCAAGGTAAGAATATAATCCTGCGAGATTATTAATGTATTCCAAATAACCCTATATATAATATTTTAAAAAATGATGTGTGGATGTTCTAACGATGGAATTGTTGAACGTTGCATTGTGATCAATTAAGCCAGCTCATAAGGTTTTAAGCCCTGGGCCATTGACACAAAAGATTTCCAAACACGTTTCTCACATAAATAGCTTCATCTCGTGAGAATTCCATAATTTATCTTAATTAAATAAATTTGTCTTACGATGCTGGCGGCTGTCGGTAGTAGAAAGGAGATAGCCCCGTTCATGATGAGGGCTGTTGCTATAAGCGGCTTGCCTCCGTATCTGTAAGCCAGCTGGCCTCCAGGAATCTGCATGATCATATAGCCGCAGTAAAACGAGCTTAATAGGTAATCTTGAATTTGTTTATTCCATTCAAAAATCTGAAATATATTTCTGTCGCATAATATCTATACAAAATGAAAAAAGATTTAAATAGAGTCATCAGAAATCAATATTTTACACCAATATTCTTACTATTTTCATACTTAGCTAAACGCTTGTGTTATGAAAATAGGAATAACTTGTTGTTCTCCTGAAATTGGGGCTCGAACCACCGACCTACGGATTGCTGTCTAAGATTCACTTTGCAAAGATCAGCTTCAAATTACTTTCGTAATTTTTTTATCACCTTACTTACTTTATCACCTTTTCGAGAGGGAGAAAATGTCATCTATGTCCTGAAGAGTAAGTATGCAAAATTTGTATCAGATGCTCAAACGGTGTAGATTTATATAGAAAATATAATAGGGATCGGGAAGGGGTAATTAGGAGAGGGGAAATGTCGCCTGTGTTACCCGCCGAGTCTAAAAAAATAAGTATGCAAAATATGGGTCATATCAGTCAAACGGTACAGATTTGCATGAAAAATATATCAGTGGTGATAGGGGGGTAAAGGGGGAGGAGGGAAATGTCATTTATGTTATCTGCCGGCTTTTAAAGAATACAAATTCAAATTTTGAGTCGGATCGGTCAAACGGTACAGATTTGCATAGACAATATGTCAGGGGGAGGGGTAAACGGAGAGGAGGAAAAGTTACCCGCCGGGTCCTAAAAAATAAGTATGCAAAATTTGGGTCAGATTGGATAAACGGCGTAGATTTGTTTACAGCGCAGACAGACAGACACACCTTGAGATTTATAGGTATAGATAAATTTTCTCCATGTACTCTTATGTAATGTCATTTCCACTGCATTCAGTCAATTTTCATTTTCCGTCTACGTTGCCCCGTGTACCCTTGTGTAATGTCATTTCCACTACATTCAGTCAATTTTCATTGCCCGTATACGTTGCTCCGTGTACCCTTGTGTAATGTCATTTCCACTGCATTCAGTCAATTTTCGTTGCCATCTGCGTTGCTCCGTGTACCCTTGTGTAATGTCATTTCCACTACATTCAATGAATTTGCGTTGTCCATCTATGTATGCACTTCATACGGCTTCCCTATTAATTCTATGTACTCCCTTGTGCACATTGTCTTGACTAGGTTGATAAGTTACCATTAGAAATTATTGCAGTCAAAACGTCGTTCACTTTATTCCCTTCATTCACCTTTCTTTGGATAAATTTACTAGCCATTATTTTTATATCAAATTTAGATACAAGTACGCTATCTAACCTCCTTGTTTAAAGCATTCATTACCTGCCACCTTTTCCCTTGTTTACTTTCTTCCTTCTCGAGTTCCATCAATTTTTTAACATTTGTAATAAGGTCACTTCCTTTTATACATCATAATCCGTATGTCTTGCTCGCTCTTCGCCATTAATACTGCATTAATCGTGCGCAATAAAAAATATACAATTACAATCAAATCACTCTAAAAGAAGTGACAATTTAGTATTTGAAACCAATGGTCTTGATGACCAAATTTTTAGACGTTTTTTAACATATCGAAGATATCTTTGATATCTGTATATATAGATTTGCATCTAAAATATGTCAGGGGGACGGGAAGGGGTATGAGAATAGGGAAGAAATGTTGCCTATGTTACCCGCCTGGTCCCAAAGCATAAGTATGCAAAATTTGAATCGAATCGGACAAACGGTGTGGATTTGTATAGAGAATATGTAGACAGACAGACAGACAGACAGACAGACATTGAGTTTTATAGGTATAGACTAGTTAAAATAAATACAAATATTATAAATTACTGACCTTCAGCATGTCAAGATGCGCGAGAAAAATTCCACGGAAGAAACGCGTATATTACTTCTTAGAAATGAGATTATATGAAGTTGCAATAACATATGTATTAAAAATATATGGAAAAACCGGGTGTTTTTGAGGAACCGATTCAACCAAGTCAGTGTTCTAGAACACTAAAATTTAAATAAAGTTTTGTTATTTAAAGTTTAGTTACTTTATTTACATACCTATCCTAGGGAGAGTGAGGTTTATGTCATGTGCTGTACCTACAAATTCTAGTGAGTGTATTTTATTCATGATTTAAAAATTGCTTTCATCAAACTGTAGACTTAGCAGAAAATAATTCAGAAATTTATTTATATACATAGTTTTTTGAGATCATTACCAGAATATCATCCTTAGTATGGCTATAATTGCGACGCTCATACTACTCCTTATGAAGTAAGCCACAGTGAAGCAAAGGAATATCAGGAGAGTTTGGATGTGTCTAACACCCCAACCTAAAAAACAGTGCATATTATATTCGATGTGACATACCCGTAATGAATCACTTTGAGAAGATATAACAACGGAATGAGTCAATAAAATCGAATTTTAAGTCAAGTGTGAGTCGTTCTTTAGATACATATACATAGCAAGGAAAAATTAGATAAAATGCGAATATTTTTTAATTTTTTGGAAAAGTACAATACTGATGCAAAAAATAAATAATAATAATAAAGGCTTAAAGAGATATTTTCTAAACAAACCAAATTCCTAAATTTTATTATGTCTTCAGGAGACATATTATATCATATAATATGTCCTTTGAAAACCTGTATTTTTAACTCATTCCGTTGTTCCTCTCGCTCATAGGATTTTATAAAATTAAAAAATGAATTACCACTATGACTTTTTTTCATAACTATAGAATTTAAATTTATCACTGAATAAAATAATTTTACACATTCAATTTTTTTTCTCGTCGACTACATACATCAACTTCTGCATCCTTTAAAGTATGCACTTAGACTACGTCAAGAATATCATTACTTCTATTTATCTATTGCTATCTAACTTATCTCAGAATGCTAATATTTGTGCATTTTAAAATAATTCCGCATAACAATAGCATTTTTTGAGTGCTGACGTCATTTATGTATTTAATTCATATTTCGTACTACTGACGAACAAGCTTCCAATTGCAGATAATGCATGATTTTTAGTAACAGCATTTTCAGTAACACACTACTCTTCATAGAGTGCATTGATATCCCAACTCACCATTATTATAAATTTCGCTTTGTTTTTTCATTTTAAATACTTTTTTTATATAAATTAAATTTATAGACAACTAGTTGTTCGTACCCGGCATGGCCCGGGTTTAGAATTTAGCTAAAAAATAAGTTTATGAGGAGACACAAAGTTTCCATTGTTTCGCAAAGTCTCTAATAAAAACAATGTTTTAATCTAGATTGGGATGGAAGGGATTTCCAGAAATGTTGCCTGTGTTACTCGACGGGTCCTAAAGAATAAGTATACAAAATTTAAGTCAGATCTGCAAACGATACAGATTTGCATGGGAAATATATCAGGGGGACGGGAAGGGGTAAAGAAGGAGGGGATAAATATCACCTATATTACCCGTCGGGTCCTAAAAAATAAGTTTGCAATAGTTGAGTAAGGTCGGAAAAACGGTGTAGATTTTTATAAAGAACAGACAGACAGACATTTATAGGTATAGATATAAATATTTATAGGTATAGATATAAACATGCGAGTACATATTCGAGTTAGTACATAGCTATGCCTAGCTATTAAAAAATTATATTTTCAATTTTTGAAAGGTTTTTATCATTTTATTGAACTTGTATTATAGTCGATACAAGTTACCGTAAACATAGTTCATTTTTTTTTTAAATTAAGTCAGAAATATTGGGAAAAAATGCAAAATTTGATATTGCATATCTCCACAACTATTGATATTAGGTTTTGGTTGCTTGAACATTTTCGACTCATTATCAAGGCAGGAATCCACATGTAATTTTTTTTGCTACTAGCTGTGGACCTCTATAAAAGCTGTTCGGGTATATTCTCAATGATCTGCATTATCTTAACAATCGTGTCTTGACCGCTATGATTCAATACATTGCACACTTTAACAGGTTTCTTGATATTTCTCACAGAAACTTTACGTATACATAAATGAGTACGTCCATCTGTTTGGTGGTGTTGAGATAAAATAATCTTGTTACTCTGAAAATAAGGACGTCATGTACCTTTATAGTTGAACTAGCTTACCCGCGCGGCTTTGCAAGCGTAGATTTTTAGTAACTTTTAGTCATATTTTATCTATTTGTGTGTGCAAATCTTTTTGAGTTCTACAACTTTTTGAGTTCTACAACTTCTCCATAGAAGCTATTTAAATATCTCTTACCATTACGGCAGCATTCGTAAAAAAAGGATCGCTCGATCATTTATTCGTCGACTTTAGTTATAAAATAGGTCACCACGAAAATCCTTATCGTTTTAACGGAATAATATGTAGCCTATATCCGTCCTGAAAGCTTATTCTAAATATTGGTGAAAGAATTTTTGAAATCGGATGAGTAGTTGCGGCGATTACTCTCTACGTTCAAACTTTCTAACTTTACCTCTTTACAGTATATATATTAGTATAGATGAAGAAAAAATTTCATAAATCCACTCTAGCATATGGTTTTTAACCTGTGCATTTAAAATTTACTTTTAAATTTACATACTTATATAATATATTTACTTTAATTTACACTAAATTAATCTTTGTTATACACAAACGTTGAGTTATTTTGTGATAAATACACTTTCGAAATGAGCAGTCACCAACATCATCAAAATAACTCAACGTGTCTATATTACAAATTTTAATTTAGTGTACTATAATGTGTATTAAATTAAAATAATATTGCACCACAATGTAACAGCAATATCACTCAATAAAATTATATTTTTACATTTTAAAATCTTGATATTTTATTGAGGAGCTTACATGCTAAATTCGGTTCACTAAAAACTATAATTATAATTTTTAAAAAATGGAAATTCGATTCCACCATATTTATGCTATTTTAAATTTTCATTTTTAAGAAAACGTAGGTATGTTTAGTATTGAATTGGGAGTAGGTAATGTTATTTTTTTATTTTAAAGGGAATGCCATGTAGGTACTGAATCTACAAAAAAATTCTTTACATACCTACCGAAACATGAATCGACATACTTTAGCCAGCAGAAAGCAATTGGCTATTCCGCTTGCTTGCTGCTAGGCCCTGGTAGCGGCGATAGTAGCTGCTTGAATTACGATTTCGTATGAATCATGTTCGATTTAATTTAGCTTTAAAAAATTCTTTGCGTTTCAATTATTACTATACAATTAACTATACTATTATTTCAATTATTACTATACAATTAACTATACAAACTTATTATATTTTACCGGTTTATTGCCACTATCGGACAGGAGAGTTTTATCCGATCTGATTTTATTATATAAAATTGTAAACTCGCATTACCACAGCCCTGAAATTTTGTCCTTAATAATGTTCCATGTACCCAGTCGAACTACTCGAGTGCCGACGCCTTTTTACTGTGACAATACTAGAACAAATGCTCACTACAACTCGCTAGTACCTAGAATACACAGGTTAGGTAACAATTATACAAACATAGCGGACGTGTTTGGTTCTGGCCTGTCACAGTATAGGGGCGCGATACTGAGAGCGCTTCATTCCGCCATAATGTAAATTATATACACTTTCTTTTTTTTGTTTTTTTCTCTGTTTATATTATTTTTGCAAATAACTGTTATATACCTACATATGTAAAAGCCTATTTAGGCGTAAATGAATGAATAAATAAATAAATAAATAAATAAATAAATTACATTACAGACCGCATTTAAGCCAAAAAAAAGATATTCTCAAATGGCAGTTTTATGGGGCAGTAATACGTATTGATTTAACTATATACCTACATAAGTAACTCGTTTCAAATATTAAATAATGCTATTTGATCAAGTTAGATGTAATAATGTGATTCGTATATTTTTTTTACATATTGATGCGAATATAATGAAAGGTATTATCAGAAAAAGTTTGGTTTGTTCTCATTTGTTTTTAAAACTATGGGATATAATTATTGTTAAGTGATCGATAAACAATTATTTGGTGAATATTCTAATGCTAATTTTAATAATTCTGAATTTATTGGTACCATTAATCTAAGGTTGTGTAGGTTATCATTGAAGAAGCAAAAATCTAGGAAGTCAGCGAACCACGTCCTTGCGAGATAAGCAAAGGTCAAATTATTCATAAATATAGATGCATTTATATAAAGCTATGGATGGTCGTTAATGAATAAATTGTTAATAAATAATCCAAATCAATGTGTGCCATTTGCAGGTCATTGGTTTTGTTTTATAGTAGACTCTCGATTATTCAGAGCAGTAGGAGAAAAAATGTAGTAAATTCTTTTTTTTTCATAAAAATCAATTCGGAAACATAAAAATAACTAAAAATTAGCGCTAACACGCCATATATGACACGAAAATACAAAATTCATGATAAATTAAATTAAATAAATTATTAAAATTTTAAATCTATGTGCTCATTATTGAGTAGCTTGTTGGTGTAGTGATTATGACGCTTGCCTGGTGATCTGGTGGTCGGTGGTTCGAGCCTCATTCTAGGACACCAGCAAGTCAATCCTATTTTTATAGCACAAGCATTTAGCTTAGTTAGAAAATAGTAATTACATGGATGTAACACGTATGACGTGTTCGCATCTCTATTTAAAAAATAATAATATTAATACTACTAATTTAAATACAAAATTTTCGTGGTGCGCCCATCTTCTGCATCAAAAGTTAAAAAAATAATAATTTTCCGATTATTATTGTTTTTTTAACTTTTTTTCCGCAATTACGTTTAAGCTTTAAATAACATTATGTAACCTTATTTTGAAAATTCTTCTATTTTTCCTGCTAGGTGAGATAAGTAAGATAAGATAGACGATAATGGAGTCTGCCGTATTCGTTTATATACTGAATGCACACCACTATTGTATCAGCTTTATTATATGGAATGTGTGGAATTGCACGAACCTCCCCACATTCTGGAATAAAGTTATATTTATTTATTTATTTTATTTATTTATTTTATTGAAATTCATTAACCAGTCTGATTGTGCAAAGAATTCAATCCACTCTCAAAATCTCTAATATCCTTCATAGCACTGTATAAAGTCAAAACATGGACATTGAAAAATACGGAAAGTATTTCGTTGGATGTTCTCGACATCTGCTGGGAGGTACTGCTATCCTTCAGGGGATAATGATTTCGGCAAGATGCAGAAGGAGATTCTTGCATACTACGGATTCTTGGCAAAAATAACAAAGAAAGTTCCGACAAAATCACAAGAAGGGTTGAAGAAAAGCGACCTAGAGGAAGGTCTTCTGCAAGGCAGACAAACTAAATCGATCGGTTTAGACATATTTTAAAGCACAAATCAACATGGCATGACATAGAAGACCGCAGAACAATGAAGAAGAAGATGGAAATTGAATAACTATTCATATACATTTTGAGTTTGCTTTCAAATTTTTTTTTACAATACATTTTACATATATATTATACAGACATTACAGTGACAGATTTGTGCATACACTAGCTAATGAAATTCCCTCTGGACGTCGCCCACCGGGAAGACCACCCAAAAGAAACAGGGATAGCTGCGCCCCATCAGGGGTAGTTTAAATGACCTTGCCTATTGATACTTTCCCAATACATTTTTTGACGGATTATTTTGTGAAATGGACCGTTAACACTCTATTTAACAATATGTTTACGCTTTTTATTTTAAACGCTCCGCTATTTCTAATAGGTATATATAATTTTTTGTTATATTAATTGCCTAAGGGGTCCATCATAAATTTCCGCCTTTCCGCCTTACTTGCCCTCCACGAGACGTCACTGGTATTATTATCTTATCTTATTCAATGTTAATGTCATTAATATTTGTTAAATTCTTAAATCTGTAAAGATAGGAGATGAACAAATAAATCATAATTTTATGGCAGGTATTATAAAGAACAAGATATGAACTATGAAATCTAATTTACGTAAACCGTAATAATACCTTTATTTATAACTCTGAATATCTGCCTCTTTTCTAAATAATCCTACATCTTTGGACCAATCTTAATCAAATTTTTCATGGTTACTTTTTAGGACACTAAATATTTATTGTTTTATATACTAATTATTTATTTTTTTGTATTGAATGCCGTCTACTCCAAATATTGCTTAATTAGTCTTAAGAAAACTGCATTAAAATAAAGACAACCCACCCAATACCCATTACTCCCTTTTTTCTTAGCGTCTGATAGCCATACTTCCCGAAAAATAAATGAAAATTATATTGAAAGTCATGCGTCTCGAATTTTTTAAAGTTACCATTTAGGACCCTGAATATTACGTTACTACTCTCTTACCCACCTCCATAATATATTTAAAGTCATTAGCCTTAAATTTTTTGTAGTTGCTCTTTAAGATTCTTTGCAATATAAAGAGCTACCCCAGCAAATGACAGCAAATGTGAACTGTATTCAGTAGCATCCCTTCCAAATTTTCCACCATTGCAAGTAGCTTCAGTGGAATGTATTATATCATTCATTCATGCGAATGAATGATATAATACTTTCCACTAGAGCGCGGTAATGGAGAGAAGTATCAGAGAAAAGGAACCCACCACACACCCAGGGCCGTTGTATGAGCAATAGCTTACATATCGGCCCTACACTTTTGCCACCCATATTCAGCAATGAGCATGGAGAGAAGTATTATATATTGTTACGTGTCGTGGCTCGGTCGAAATAAAATGAAAAACGTATTTCGTAATTTATCACTCGTAAAATAAACCTTTATTATCGCTTCAACATTTTATCTGACATTTTAAATTCGCTGGAAACGCAATACTCTTTTCAAACTAAAAGAACCGCTTCGCTTTTGTTTTGCTACTGCGGTAAGAACTTTTCTAAAATGTTCGCTTTCAAATTATCTGTTACTTCGTTATTTCACGACTGAGCACACCGACCTGCGCGCATGCGCCTGCGTTTGTTTTCGGCTGTCAAACGTCAACAGACAACTCGTTACAATATGCATGCATATATGATATCAAATAAAATGTTTCCCCCTTCTACTAAATCCCTATTTTATACTTATTCTGATTCCGTGCACGCCGGTTAGGGACTGCTAGTCATACCATTGCAGAAAGCATATTTATTTATTTATTTACGAGAAATTTAATAGTACTAATAAATATCAGATTACACATGAATTTATAATATACAGACTATCTTACAAGTTTCCACAGAATTAAAATGTTATGTATTAATATATGGCAATAATAATAACTTAAGTTATATACAGAAAATAATGAAAAGTTTAAGTAAAAAACAAACCACGAGAGTCAAAGAATTAAGGGTAAAGGGGGAAGCGGTAATAGAGAGGAAAGGACTACTTAATAAAAGGGTAAGAGATAAAAAAAAGGAAACACAAAAGAAACATAGCATAAAGATATCTCAATCAATACATTTGCATTATACCTACGATGTTTGGATAAAAGAAAGAAAATTAAATAAAAAAAGAGAAAAAAGGGAGACTTTGGTGAATATCCAAGAGTTTTAAATTCATAGTTTGATGAATTGAAGAGATTTATGACGCCAAATATAGTGTTGTACAAATTAGATGAGCGATAGGTTAAGGAGTTTTGCCGGAAACAGTGTGAAAGGCTCAAGCTTTCGACCGATCTAGTGGATCTTCCGGGTACTTTCAGAAAGATGCGCTGCAGCAATGCCGGGCAGTCAATCTTAGAAGTAGCTAGTTTATGAAGAAATATAGCATCGGCAGTATTTCTGCGATTAACCAGGAGTGTAATATTAAAGAAGGTCGCGGTATCTACGTTACTGATGTGAGTACAATTGGAACGGAAGTCGAGATATTTGTAATTTATTTTTAACACTTTCGATTCTATTTATATGAACTTGATATCTGGGGTTCCAGACCTGAAATGTGCACTCAATCGTATTACGTACATACTTGCAAATTGTAGGAAATTCTAAAATTATTGTGCTAATACAGATTTTTATAGTCTATCTTATCTAACGTACTGATGATCCCTTAGCAAATGTCATAAAATGCTTGTCATGGATGCTTGTGTTAAAAAATTGAGACAGACATCACATTATTGGTACGTATGTAATTTATAGACCTACGTTTTGTAACAGAATTACTTCAGAAGACATTTTAAGCACATTTAGAGATTCGATATCCCATGAAATAGTATACAAGAACATTAAAATCAAAGATTTTGTAGATCAGCGTTGTGGTTAAAATATTTCATTCATTTCACAGTTTTCTAAATTTTGTAATATCTGAATGCATATTTTCCTATTCCTTCTATTTGTAATTAATTTAATAATATAATAATAGTAATTCAATCATTTATATAAGCGCTGTTTTCATGAGTACCTATGTACTCACCTCAAGGGCGAACATTTGTATATTTCAAGATAAATTCTAAATATAGCTCAAAATATTTGTAAAAACACAAAATCTACGTCGAAAATAATTATTCTTCAACGTAGCTATTTAAATTTGACCTCAATAGAGTTAGCAAACGTAAAAAATAATGTATCCGTCCATGTTTTTAAGCGGCATAATTGATATATCTTACTTGATACAAATTCGATAAAAGATTAAACAAAAACTAACATTTTATTTCTTAATTCGATGGATAAAAATTGATTACTTGGTTCATTGGAAAAGTAAACAGTAGCAAGAGCGAAGCCTCCCTGCCTCCTAATTTCTTAAAAAAATAAAGAAAAATAATGCTTTCTATAAAAATAACAATGGTTGTTGTACCATTAATATTGTTGATAAAAATAGCCATTTAATCATAGATTAATTTTTAACTTATTAATTATTTATTTACATGCCACATTAGATTCCTACTATTATACAAACCTGCTGTATTAGGTGTCTATTTTCGTTTATATTACATTTTCTATATCGACTGTGACAAATTAGTGTCATTTTGGTGTAACTCTGGAATTGAAAAAATATACTTAAGTAGTTTAATGTTAAGAATTAAATGTCGGTACAATAAGTAGGAATTATCCCGGAATTGCGGGATTAAGGAAGGCCGATCTCGGAATCCCGTGATCAGTCCCGGGAGTGACTAAGATAGCAATAGGTGATTAGGAAATAAGAATATAAATGAAAATATACAGTTTAAAGTACAATAGAAGGTATTTATTTAACTTCTTCTTCAAATGTAGCAAATTTATTTTGTGGTAACATAATTATAATTGATATAAATTAACTTTGTTTAAACCACATATTTATTGAAAAAAAAAATCAACATGTTTCGAAGCCAATGGCTTCTGCGTCAGGAAAACAAAAATAATATTTAAAAATCGAAGTATAGATCAAAATATTAAAAAGTTATATATGGAAATAATAAATGATATAACTTTTTAATATTTTGATCTATACTTCGATTTTTAAATATTATTTTTGTTTTCCTGACGAAGAAGCCATTGGCTTCGAAACATATTGATTTTTTTTCAATAAATAAGTGGTTTAAACAAAGTTAATTTATATCAATTGTATTTATTAAAATTTTGGCACTAATTAAAATAGATAAAATGTTGTTGTACTATTATTATTAGCACATTTTTTTTTCATCAATCTGAATTTTATTTAAAATTATAATAAGGCATCTTGTGGTGCAAATATTAAAGAAAAATGCATTTATAAAGGAATTTTTTTAACATTGTCCCGATTAAAATCCTGGGATTAAGGTTTTTCAACTATAAATGAATAGCAGACCACCTTGCGGACAGCGCCTAGATTCTTTGAACGAATTAATACAAAAAAAAATTACACCATATAAACAGAATTTTCTTTTTTTTTTTAAACATAATTGACACTAAGCAATCTAATATAGCACTGAATTAGTGAGGTATGACGATGATGCCAGACCGAAACCTTATGTTGGCACAATTAACAATACCGCAATTTTTATAAAGTAGGAGAAGATTAAAAACAATTGCAGGTACACAGGAAACTAACTCTAAACATTAAATTATTGTTTTAAATCATTGTAATCATAAAAAAAAAACAAATCAAAAGAAGAAGAATTACACATGATTTAAACTTACCTAGTGCCAATAGATATCTGAAAAGGATCATGAATATATTTGTTTACAGTACTATGTTTACACGATTGTATAAATTGCAATATGCCATGTATTTGACATATTAAGTATGTTAATATTGAAGATGATGATGTGTCGTAAATTCATAAAATTACCTCGAAGAATCATCAGCGTTACATATTATATAAAAATAAAAATTGATCTATATTGACAATAAAGGTTGCCAATATGAATAAAATAAATTTCTTTAAAATGTACACAAACCAGTTATGGATAAGTAACTAATATGTACAATAAATAATCCTCAATTGATGGTTTGAGACCTGTGACCCGCTTATTACGAGTATTAGTAACTTTTGAGATAAATTTTTTTAAAAAATCGAATCTGGAATTATTGAAATATTGCATTTCTAAATTGAATATTTAATAAAATTGTGTCCCGAAAAAATATCCCTTAAGTCTTCTAAGTCCTGTTTTAGTTTTAACCCGGCTTTAATCTTAACTGACTAGAGTAAAAGATTTGTAAGACCGGTCATATTTATGTGCTTGCAAAATAGTGAAGTATAAATAATCAATGAGCATTTTTTAAAGAGAATATCCAAATGTGCTGTCCAAAAAATTAGTGCAGTTGTTCATTTATTATTTAGTTCTGAATTTTGGTAGATTGTATGTTTCTATTAGTCCCTAAAATATATTATAGACACACTCGTATATATATGTACCTAATACCTACATATACCAGAATAACTCAATGACAATGATTTACTATCTACAAAATGAGATGTAAATATACACATGTAAATATGCTAGGAAGAGTAGGTACTCAAGTTCTTAACATTATTAGCTTTTAATTTATTTCTAAAAAATGCAAATTTACTTATTTTATCATAAGTACTAATTATTAATGTTTATTTTTATTTCTTCCTTAGTATCACTGAGTTTTATCTATGTGAAATTAATCTTTTATGTTAAGGTTAAAATAAATGCCTGTAAAATTATCAATGCCTTATTATTGTTTTATGCCTTATTATTGTTTTATACTCCACATTGTGATAGACATAATGTGGAGTATAAAAGCAAAGGCAGAAATATCCAAAAAAAAAGTTAATGCACTCATCGAGGATTACTATTGAATTCGAAATTTTATAGGAAATACAGCGTAAAAATATGTTCTTCCGTTTTAAAATATTGCCAGATAAATTCTCCTGGTCTATAGATGACACATAAAACAATTTGATGTTAAACAGTTTGAAAATGCAGCTAAATTTAAATCCTTATCTCCAAAACGAGGCACTCCATATGGTTAGGGATAAAATGCTATAATAATTCCATATAAAATAAATAAACAAGTTGAGATGCAATTATTTTTAATTTATAAATCGTTTCCTTATTTTTTTAAATTATCTTAATATTAAAAATATATTTACAGTAAAAAACAAAAACATGAGGTACGCGATACCTGCTAAGGACGCCAGTCTTGCGCAAGTGTACACTAAAATTTAATTTTCTTAGAGTATAATTATTTTAACTTTTTCCATTACTTCAATGGAAATGTATTTTGTTAAATATGAGTCTGAAGACAAAAATACTTTTTATATTTGTAATTTTTGTACATTTATCAGACTATTCTTAAAAATAAAATGACTTGATATAATAAATAGAGATTATAATTAAAAAAGTAAAAAGAAAACATTCAGATTCACAGAATCATATTTTTTTCTTATTTAAACGAAACAATTTGAAACAAACATGAATTACTGTACAAAAGTATGTATCATTCTTTAAATCGTGTTGTACTAACTCAAAACATCTTAACATTAGGTAGGTACGTAAATTTTCCCCGAAAACGTAATTCACAGCTCCTTAATCTTTTTTGCCAGCTTTGGTAAGCTTTCATCATTCTTCATCGCTTTCCATCATTCTTCGTCGTTTCATTTTGTTTTAACATGCTCTCCTTCTCCAGTTGTTGCTTTTCATCTTTAAATTTGGTCACCATTTCTGTAAAAATAAATTGATGATAAACATTTTTGATTAGCCACTATAGAAAACATTACCGTAATAAACTTTTGGTAAATATTTATCAGTATTGTATTAAACTAACACTACTAAGAGAGTGTGTACGCGAATGAAATTTATTGGTACGTTTGCGATGTATCAGCTGGCCATCCTGTTAGGTGTCCAAAATACATACTATAAATGTGTACTTAAAAACAACTCTCTCCGCTCAAAACTCTTTGGTCTTTACTGTCGTGTACTTTGAAATAATATAAAGTGTAAAATCAGAAACAAAATCTTGCGAAAAAATATTACTTTGAAGTCCAAGTAGCCAAAAGTATGTGTATAAACAAAATAAGGTTTGACATTGCAAGTGTACCATAGTTAGTATGGCAAGTTGGTAAGCGGGAAAACATCAAAAGATCATTTTTTATGAATTCTATTCGTATTTCACTATTAGTTAACAGAAACGAAAGATTCACTTTTTTTGGGCACGAAGTAATGGAATAATATAATTCTTTGCCTTTTTCAAATGGCTATTGAGGCAAATGATAAACTATTACATAAAATTCGTGATTTTCATAAACCAACATGAACATTTCATGAATAATTTCAGACATTTATTAAAAAAGAGAATATCTATTTTGATATTATAAGAAATGACACGTACTAACGAGATTAATATAAGAAAACTAGTGTGACAGGAGATACCTTGAGACTCGTTAGATAATGCACCTTCATATTTAAGGAAAAATCGGCGGATGATGTAATGTTAGATGTATTTGTAAAATTTGTTGATAATAATTCGCACAATTGTAGTTTTTAATTATTATCCTTGTAGCCTTTCTTTAATCATCCACCTTATTCTATAAACATACTAATAATTATAAATTTTTGGACTCAAGCTCTATTTTATTTTGCTGGAAACTTTTGAACCATTTAGCTAGGAATAATTTAACAAATAATTTCTTACCAACGTCGAGCATTGTATCTGGTTCGTTCCACGACTGTGTTTTACTTGATCCAAATATAACGAAAAATAGATTTGTCAGGAAGTATACGGCTGATGTGATGAAGAAAACTAGTCTCCACTGGGTTGGGTCAGCCTGTAAAAATTGATAAAAATTATTACATATAATGGAAAAAGTCATTAAAATGCACCCTAAATGACAAATAGCAAAGCATCTTTGCAACACAGATAGCCTTTACGTGATTTAAAATTGCAGACTTGTGCAAGTTAAACATATACCTAAGAGTATAAGTGGGGCCCGAATTCAAGGTCAATACTTAAATGATTTAAAGGTTAAGGTACGCCTTAAAAGTGTTATTTTGAACTGAAAATAACTGTTGGTTAAATTTTATTGTACCTACTGTTTATACTGTTGTACTGTAAATTATCTAAGTTTTGACTCTGAATTCGGGCCTAAGTCCCAAAAACCATGTACACATAACAAATGCATAATTTTAAATCAAATCTATAAATAATTGACCGAATTTAGGTGGTTGTTTTTCACCAAATAAAATATTTCAATAAAACCTTACAACGTTGTATTTTGCATTAAATATTACATAATAATATCATCGTTCATGCAAGAAAGATTTATTTACTTTTCATATATTTTACCGACCTAGGATCAAGTATACTGAAATACGCTAGTAATAACGTGAGAAATAATAACAGTTCAGAAGACGTAGACAGTGAAAAGAGATCCAGATAGATTTTAGAAATCGGGGTATTATGCCGTGTTATTACGACTTTTTGGCCTTTCATCGGCCGGAAAGATCGTAATAACACGGCATAATACCCCAGAAAACACAAACTTGAAGATTCTGAGTGGCCGTGAAAACCTAAGAACATTCTAAAAATCGGATTTGAGAGATTCGGGTCTCTACCATGGAGGCAGTCGTGGAACTAGATAACCCACATCGACAAATGATGATGTGGGTTATCGTCAAATGATGATGTATTCTAAAATGGACTAAATCCATGTACGTGGGGTTTAAAGACAAAGGAAGGAATATCAAAAAAAAATTAATGCAGTCATCGAAGGGATAGATAGATACATTAAATCTAGAATTAAGTAGGTACATTTAAATTTAGCAATTCGCGATGACAAATTTTTAAAAATTTTGGATATTGCTGCCTTTGCATATATAATAATATGCCATATCATATATAATATATGCATATTTTATTTTCATATTTTGACCATAATTGATATATTGATATATTATATTGATATGATGATGAAAATTGATATATTACTGCCATATTAAATACAATGACATATACAAATGAAAGTAATTAGAGCATTTTATGAAAAAATGTACCTATCCTTTTTCCATTGCGCTTAAAATTTTATAATGGAAATAGCATTCCATTCAACAAAACAAATTTAACTTGACCTGCATACGTAATAGCATCTTGATGTAAGATAACATATCTTATTCTATATAATTATAAAAATATAAACCTCATCTGTAACAATATATCCAACTGTGATGGGAGCCAGTATGCCGATCGCGTTTGATATGCAGTTAGTAATTCCGACCAGGGTACCAGCGAAATTCGGCGACAAGTCTATAGGATTCATCTGGAAAAATAAAACATAATATTATAGTAAATTCGAATTAGAATTATTTATTTAATTTTCAATTTACATTTTTATAATGCATTTTTAACGGCGCGATTACTATGTAAGTGTGCAATGTAAAACCACGTGCGTATAAATAGCTGGAATAATAAAAAAATTGGAACGTGATCATTCTTATCCTGATTTTCGCTCGGAATACGAATTATTCAGTGAGCCGTTGACAGTTACATCGAGGATTTTTGAAAAACGAAAATATTTTGTACATCGGTGATTTTCATTCAAATTGGGAATGACGCAACTACATAGAAAGGAGTCATTAATCATTTATCTTCAAGGAACCCTGTTATTAGATTGTGAAAGTGCCCTTACAATAATAAACACTACGACCGGATTTCAAAGTTAATACTTAGATGATTTAAAGGTTAAGGTACGCCTTAAATGCGTAATTTTCTGAACAAAATAATACTTTTAAGGCGTACCTTAGCCACATCATTAAGTATTGACTCTGAAATTGAATCAACTCAAAGAAATATACAAATTTATGTGGTCCCACAGATGAAGACACCAAAATGTGTCCGAACTAAAGATATCCGTCGACGGGGTAGAGAGGGACCTCTTCAGGGAAATTCAAGCCTTGTATGGGTGCAAGAGCTCCGTAGAAATAATCGTCGTAATATCGGAGGAGTTCAATGTCGAAATAGGATTGAGATAAGGTTGCCTGCTTTTGCAAATCCTGTACACCCTTTATATGGACAGGATAAACCGGAGAAGCCAAACAATAAGGGCCGTAAGAGTTTGCGATGTAGAAATTGATTGCTTTCTCTTCGCGGATGGTATGGCGAGGCTGGCGGTCACACAAGTGGACGTACAAGAGTGGACGAATTTCTTTGATGAGGACTGCATTCAAATTGTGATGTCTCTGCCAAAACAGAGGTAATGTTCGCAGAAAGTGGCCAAGAGCAGTGCTCAGTATACAGGGGACACAACTGAAGCAAGTCAATAAATTCAAAAACCTTGGGGTGGAATTTTCTGGCAATGGGAAGTAGAAAAATCGGAGGTGTGACCGGCGTTTTACGTTCTCTGTAAAGTGTGGTGATAATAAAATCCGAGATAATTGTCAAGACAATAATTACTATTTTCAGATCAGTCAGACCCTACTCCTACTACTTGTAGAAAAATTAAAAATGAGGTGACTTGGCATTCCCGGAAGGAAGACAACCAATGGGTCACCCCATAACAGGTATCAAAAAAATGTGTACGTAAAGAATACAATATGGGTCTTGGTTGTTTAACACACGCGGGAACAGCAAAAGACAGGATAATATGGAAGCAGTTTGTCGAATCTTTGGGTCCTCGACAAGGACAAGGGGATGAAGATGAGGATGATGATTGATAAAATTTAAAAAATATTAAAAAGAGAGTAAAGTAAGGATGTGTAAAATTGTGGAAAATTAAAAAACAATATATTATAACAAAAACTAATATACAGATTTTGTTTTTGATTTAAAAATCAGAAAATTTCATGGATATACTTATTTTTGTATAATTTATTTGGGATATCTTCAGTTTTGTTTGTAAACTAAAATGTAATAATGAATATAAGTTATTTAAAATTCCTGACATCTAGCGGTTATGAAACAAGGTACGTTATGAAATAGTTTACAAATAATTAAAGTCATTGTAATGTCAAGATTACTCATAACGCTAATTTTGTACAACCTTTGTATCATTTGCATAGATCTTAATATAACGCTACATCTTAATACTTCTGTTTGCACGTGTGATAAATTATTAAACAATGATGAAATGAAATACATATATTAGTTAAAATAAAAATAGTCATGCTACCATGAATCCCATGTTCATTCCAGAGCTGATTCCAACAGTTAGGACAATGAACCCGACAGCGATGACTTCGTGGCCAGGAGGGATAAATGAAAGCATGATCAGAGTGATTCCCGGCAACCAAGTTCCTAGAAAAATATTTACGTACATTAATTGAAATTTATTTTCTTTGTAATGTTTTTTTTTACAAATCGATGTATGTGTGTAAGATCACGAAATGGAGAAGTTTCATGATATTGATAATACTATATTTAACTCAATAGAATCAAAACTAATGAACCAGTGAATGAATTGTTGAAATCTGTCAATAAATAACAGAGAAAAGGAATATTAAATTTAGTGTATTTTAGCGCGGAATGATTGACCTCCAATTCTCTGTGACGTCACTCGATCGCATAGCCGGGCACGAGCCGCGATTTACACCGGGTACGAGAAATGACGTCACGCGACTCCACCGGACGGGACAAAGGCAAATAGCAAATTTAAAATTCTATAACTTTGTAAGTTTTTGAGATATATTAATTTTATTTTCAGACTTTTGCTCAATTTTACTCAAATTTTCATTTCCATTCATTAAAAAAATATAGGAAACTTCTCCATTACACATTTTTACAGGTGAAAAATCTTGTACTTTATAAAATTATATTATCATACGTCATATTAAATTGGCATTAATTTTATTAGATGTAGGTAATTATAATTTTTTAATAATAAAATAGAGATGCGAATACGGAATACTTGTCGCATCAAATAGGATCTACTTGCTGGTGTCCTGGAATGAGGCTTGAACCACCGACCACCTGATCACTAGGCGAGCCTTAACACCATTATCTATACCAACAACTGCTGAAAGCTATTAATGTAACATTAATTTTAATTAATGTAAGCGAACTGTGTTCATATATGGGTTTAGTTTTATTTTTGGTTTTCAATTTGGAAGTAATTTTAATGTTACCAAGCTTGTTGTTAGCTGTGCTAGATGCAAAGATATAATGAAGGCGATCTATTAAAGTTGAAGAACGTTTTGACAGTTGAAATTTAGAGATGCTAAAAAGAAGAAAAATAATGCTTTTATCGCCCATTGACCTCTCCATAAACCTGTACCATATCAATTTCCCAATAACTTCTCTACTCCACAATCCATGTTCAAATTATATATATATATATATAACTATCCATAATATTCCTTTGACAATTATCATATTCAGATTTTGTTTAATATATTTTGTCAGATAAATACATAATTTCGTTTTTTTTTTAATTTGTATTTATTTTATCTAATTTTTTCTGACTGCACGCGTCTGAAATGTGTGTTTCAATATGTTATAAAATGGCTGTTGAACAATATATCAATCTTTGCATTTGCTTTGCGTGCAAGCGTAGGACTTGATTAATAACGACGTAGCAGTTCAGATCTTTTCTTTAACAGGGTAGGTACTTCAGAAAATATAATTAATCCTTAACTTGCATGACCGTAGCGAGAGTGAAGTTTACATATGCGTTATGGGTAAATCAATACTACATGTATATTAAAATGTGTGTTGAGGATACTTGATTAAAATTATATTTTTTAGTTGCTTACCAATCGAATTGAATGTTTTGCGAGCCACGGTTTTTGAGCAATATTTATTATTGACAATATAGTCTGACAAAAAACTCAGTAGAACGCTTCCCAACCACATGGCGGTGTAGGGTAATGCAGATAAAACGCCACTCTGGAAAAATGCATTGAAATAATTAATAAAAACTCTTCGAATCGTTCGAGACAGATTAATCATAATAATAAGATTTCGATTAATAAAACTGATATTCTAGAGAATATCTACGAAGATTTTATAGAAAACTCAAAAGTAAACATCAAAGCAAAAAATTGGATACAGTAGAAAAATTATTCACTTAAAACTCTGTAAGATTATTACTTTTATTGATTTAATTGGATTAAAATACCATATATAAACGGCGTATTACGTTTATCATAAAAAATTCAGTTCTGATATTATCATATATATTTTTTATTGTTAATGAGTGTTTTAAAAAAGTGTCTCGTATTCTTGAACGATATAACTATCTTAACTTTATGAAATCTACTTCACATACATAGCGAAGAAATTTAGAAGATAATAAATATAAACGTATTTTCAAGATGAAATTTAGTATTATCAAATATTTCACATTTTAAATTCCATTTTATTTTTTACCTGTACGAGAAAGTCGCATTGAAGATGAAAATGGAGGGTTATTAATAAGATACTCGTATAATGTATAGGTTTGAAAAATCGTACTTCGTAAAGTAATATGTAAACGATTAATACAAAAATTAACAAAATTCTAAAATTTATTTCATTTTTAAATGATAAGGAGACTTTGAGACCAGTCTCTTCAATATTATTGTATCCACAAAGGTTTGGCGGTAAAGGATGTGTATGCATCAGTTAATAATTTTTCCCCGAGTACAGCTTTATCTATATGTTCTGTGTATAGTTTTCTGGGATATTCTGCCGTGTATATGTGACCTCTCTGGCCAACGTTTCGGATCCCATTGCAGGGTCCATCATCACATATCAGCCCTAATGATGGACCCTGCAATGGGATCCGAAACGTTGGCCAGAGAGGTCACATGTACACGACAGAATATCCCAGAAAACTGTACACAGAAGATTCTGAACGGCCGTGAAAACCTAAGGACATTTTTAACTATATGCTTGCACCCTTAGAACTAGAATTACACCATGTTGAATCTTTACTTGTGTTTAAGATGTGGTGCGTCTTATTAATATTTTATTATAGAAGCGTACTAAGATTGTAGATGTTCTTACCTTCTTCATATCAATTCCCAGGGCCATCTTCAGGTAGCTGGGTATTTCTACAAGGAGCGTGATGAATCCCCAGTTGCAACCAATATGAGCCATTAGCGAGGCCCACACCGGCAGTGACGTACAGATGGCTCTCCAAGGGGTCTTTGGAACCTTGGGCAATATTATACATCTCATTTTAAATAACAAAACTACAGTAGTGAATACAGGTTACTTCAAATTCAATTCATCATTCAATCAACAACTTCAAAAAAAATAAAAATAATAAAAAAACAATCAAATTACAACATTGAATATGAAGAATGCAATAGAATAAAGAAGTATATATTTTTTTCAAAAAGAGCAAAATAATTTTGTGGTGACATTATTAATATAATAAATAAAAATATATTTTTTTTACTAACGTGAAAACAAATTTAAAAGATAACTATTTATTAGTAGGTACTTTAATATTTTTCATTTTCCATATATAATTTTTATATTTTGATTCTCTATACTTCGATTTTTGAATTTAATTTGTTAGTATACAATTATATGCTGATGAAGGGATATAATTGTATACTAACAAATTAAAAAAACTGGGCTCTGAAACACGTCGATATTTTTTTAATACAAAAGTGGTGAAAACAAAGTTTATGTTAATTTTTATTAATTGTGTACGTTCATTATTAATCCAAAATTTTCAAGAATATCCTAATCGAATGTGTACATTTATTATTAATCGAAAATTTTCAAGAATATCCTAATCGAATACTTATGAAGATAAGCGACTTTAAAATTTGCATTCTTTTGCAATACTTCTAACTTATTTTCTGTAAAATATTAGACCACCATCAAAGTAACTTTTATCGCGTATTAAAAATTAAATAAAATGACTCAAACCTTTGGCAAAGATTAAATAATTTTATTTAACTTTTATTAAAGCGCATGAATTTTTAATATTCGATATAAATTACTTTGATAGTCGAACGTTTTACAGAAAATAAATCAGAATAAAAAAACTCAAACTTCGAAGTCGCCTATCTCCATAACTTTTGATATTAGGACAGGAATCATGTAAAGTAGACTAGCTCTGTTACTTCCTGTATGTTTAGCAGAAATATATTTATCTTGTATGCGTGAGAAAAAGAAAACAGTCAATTATTTGCATTATCACGATCATATTCTGTAGAATGTTATTCTCTAATTGCAAAGAAATATTTTTACATTGTATCTTAATGTCACATCAGAACCATCCTTTAAAAATTCGTTAATAAGTCACCCAAATCAAGATGTAAAAATTATTTTCTTGCAATATTCCTTCGTATTGATCTCTGTCTTGCATAAATCGTTTCATAATCAGATCGATACGTATGAGTTGAATAGAATGAATAGATTTCTGAGAACTCTCGGTGTCTTTCTGACGGTATTAATATTGTTATACCTTTCTCTCTTCAGTGTGTCCCAGGGACTTCTCTATGAAGTACTTTTCCTCCGGCGAGATGGAGGGATGACTGGCCGGTGAACTAGCTCCGCAAACCAGCCAGAGGATTCCAGTTAGAACGCTAATCGTTCCGATCGTGTAGAAGATGCAGGGCCAACCGTAGGAAGTGGAGGCCAAAATACTAGACAAGGGCATCCCGATTATTGTACCAACTGTTGTACCTAAAATTTTGTTTTCTTTGTTTTATTTTGTTTTAGATTTGTTTTTTTTTTTATTTTGTTAGAATAATATTATTGCAAATGATTAAGCTATGTTCATTATGACAACATTCAAATATTAAATATTAAATAAAATAAAAAGTGTGATGAGAAAGTAAAAAAAAAATCAACTTTATTTTTGTTATTAAAATTAACCTGTTCCGGAAAATTCTTTTTTTCGTCAGAGTAATAAAAATTTGGGTTTTCCATATAAAACTTATGCGGAGAATTTAATTGAATAAATATGTATACGACGAGCTTTAAATACATTCACTTTCTTTTCAAGCAATTTCAACAGTTATACGATTATACTCAAAGATCCATCTTTCATCTCACTTGAGAAATAAAGAAATTTTTTGACCTCTATAATTTATAACCCCTATATTAAGGGATGCCATAAATATATTGTAGTATAATCTTACCAGCGAATAACACATTAGTCAATCTGCTACGTTCATGGCTTGGAATCCACCTGGCTGCCAGGGTGTGTATGCAGGGGAAGAAACATGACTGCGTCAAACCCTGAATAGTTCTGCAGGCACAAGCCATCTGCCAGCCACCCTAAAATACAGAAACACTTTAAAGCTTTACTGCAAATTTCAATAAAGGCATCTTAATACTCGCAAACATCTTTAACTCAAAACTGGAATTATCTCACTAAATTGGCTCCTATCCACTTTTGTAAACCTCCTAAAGAAAGCAAAACCAATAAAATGCAGTAACCACCGCACAATCAGTTCGATGAACCACTAATTAAAGATATTTTTGCGAATTAAACATGGACGCATATATCGCAAAATGGAAGAAAAAAAATTTAACACAGTTTAGCTTCCGGAAAAGGTTGGGTACTCCAGAGAATTATTTGGTATTCAAGTACTAATTCAAAGATGTACTACGAATGCAAGTACTAATCCAAAGATGTAATGCAAAGACTACAAATGTACATGCATGCTTAATTGACTTCCTTAAAGCACTTGATAGGGTCGACCTGACAAATTGGTTCAAATCCTGAAAGCCTCTGGGATAGACAACAAAATAATAAGAACAATAGGTAATCGTTATTGGAACCAGAAAGCTACTGTAGGAGTAGAAAAATGTCTATCAGAGGAAGTAAAAATAAAGATATGAGTGCGATAGCCATGTAAACTTTCACCCATACTTAAATACATACATACATGTTAACCTTATCAATGAAGCTCTTCAAGAAGCTACTTAAGGACATGTTATAAATGAAAAGATTAATAACATACACAGATGATGCGGCACTTCTAGAATGTAACATTGAGGGTCTACAACTTCAATTGATGTAGTGAAGACAAAGTTTTGGGTTAAAACTTAATAAAACTAAAAACACATGTTTGTAAGCTAAAATAATACAGTTGACCATGAAAGTCTTTATATTGCTGGAACGAAATTAGAGTAGGTACAAAGGTATTGTATACTTGGGCTGCTTGAAAGATGAGATTCTTGTGTTGAAATCAAATCCCGCATTCAGCAAACTACTAGCAAACTACGAACAGTCTACTGTAGAGGTATTCAGTAAATAAAGTTCTCATAGCCCACATGATAGCCGTTGAACAGATAGGGCACAAAAAGAATAAGTAAATTTCAAAGGCTCTTTCTTCTTCATTTATTATGATTTATCTTATCACCGGCGTTTCGGAAATAGAACCTGAAATTACGCAGCCATGACACTTTTTGTCTATCTACACTGCTGCCTTCCCCTGCGTGATGAGTTATACGAGTTTATATATATATATCATATCGAGTTTTCAGGTTTTCACGGCCGTTAAATAATCTTCTGTATGTAGTTTTCTGGGATATTCTGCCGCGTATATGTGACCTCTCTGGCCAATGTTTCGGATCCCATAACAGCGTCCATTATCAGGACTGATGTTGGACACACCTATTCAATTTGAACTGCTGAATCAAAGAAACAAGAAGTAAATATCTGATTTCTCACCATGTACACAGCCAATGGAGTGAGGAGAGTAACGAGCCCATTGACCAGCATAGCCACTACCAGCAGCGGCTTAGCCCCATACCTCTGGGCTAGCTGGCCAGAAGGAATCTGCATGACCATATAGCCCCAAAAGAAGGAACTCAAAACTACATCTTGGGTCTTCTTATTCCAATTGAATATCTGCAAAGAATATTAAGAAATATATAAATTTACTGATAATTCACATTGAATGATCAAGTACAAAAATTAAGGATAGTATTTTTCAGAAATGCCTTGTTCCTGTTGTAAATTAAAATTGGCGGGCTAAACAAAAAACTTTGTAATGAGTAATAAACCAAAATTTTTAAAATATCACATATTTTTAATTAGGGCATGAACTTGAGTATAAACATTGAAATAATAATTTGTAAATAATTTTTGAAATTCACATGCTTGTGGTAATGGATAACAATAGAACACCTTATTTTATGAAATTATGAAATAATAAAATCAGATTCAATTCATAAAAATCAACTCATTAGCCAATCTACTTTGCCGTTTTCTTCAAAATGGAAGCTGTTTGAAAAATTTTAAAATTCATAACTTTGTAAATATTGATCATAGATAAAAAAAAAAAAGTATGTGACGTACTTTCACAAACTTATAATCTACTCGATTCATTTTATATATTTTTTTAATGAATTTTGATGATTAATATAGTGTCATGGAATCGTGGCTATAGGAGTCAAATCTTCTTCTTTTTTAGATCCTTGATCTGTGTTCACAGGTCAGTCCCGGTCTTGTGACGAGGACGTCCAGCTCTCTCTCCATCTCTTTGGTGGTCTCGCTGGTGGTCGCCGCCCCTCTGAAATCCCGCGCATAACAGCTCTGGGAAGACTCGTCTGCTCCATTCTCTGGACATGGTCCCTCAAGAAACGTCTTCTCTGCCTGCTCCATCTTACAATATCTTGTATGTCGCAGGTTCTGCGGATTTCCGCATTGGGTACTCTGTCTCTGAGGGTCTTGCCCGCAATGGGTCTTAGAATCTGGGAGGCAAACGAAACAATAAAAATAATTTAAACTTTTATTTACTATGTAAAGTCACTGGACACAAATTTAATCAGAGCACTGTTCTGTAATTCACACTAGACTAATCCACACAGGTTCGCACTAATTCACGCCAATTTCGTTAATCACACTACTTATCACTCATCTAGGGAACACTTTAAAACTTTTCGCTTGCCGGCATGTAGGTACTTCACTGTACTCTTGTCTATTACTTGTTTGTGGTATTCGCTCGCTTTTATGGTTGCTTTTTGTTGCCTGTCAAACAACTCTAAGCTCTGCAGTGGCCCGTCACGTATTTATAATTATCCGTTGCTTCTAGGTATTCCAGAACGGTTTAGTCCATTCCACATTCATGTATGTGCGATAGTTACTATTGTTTTACACTCTCCTGACAATAATGAAAAACTGTCTATCGAAAAATATTTCGTTACATTTTTTCTGTGTATACGTGAATTTGTTTCAACATTTAGCACTACAAAACATACAAAATTTAGTACTACACATTGGAAATCATTAGTGTAGTGAAATAGACCACGAAAGCACCCTGGCTTGAAAAAACCGAACCCAGTACCCCCGGTATGATAAATCAGTGTCTTGCCCACTGGACTACGAAGCCCGGTATTTGTTTAAAATATCACTGAACTATAGTCTAAAATTGTTTGATTTCAAAATCAACTTACGCAATTATCAAACCTTTATTAAACTCGAAATTATTCGACATAGTCTTAACTGAAACACTTAACCGTAATATCGTATTAATTCATCGCACTAGAATGTTCTACATTGTGTTCTTTATTCTCTAGCTGTCTCTATGTTCGCTAGAATCACAGTTCGCTCGTTTTTTTATCGGTATCTTCGGTCTTGCACTCGCTTGTCAAAACAAATTGTAGCTTCGGGCCCGCTGCGAGACAATATTTAATATTTTTATTTCTCTTGACATTTTCTTTGCATTTTCCCATGCGTTTCACCAGTTCACAGCTGTTTACAAACTATGACCATCTATCTAAAACCAGAATGTCCAGAGTATTCGGAAAACCTTCGATATATTATACAGTTCTCCTCGTTTTAAAATCTCGTGACACCGTGTGTTTTTATTTAATAAATAATATCTCTTTATATAAATTAAATTTATTGAATTTTTTAAGACTTTAAAGTGTAAATTGTAAATTTATAGAAGATCGCGTTTAATGAATTATCTAGGAAATGATTTATAAAAACATCATTACTCATAATAGATATATCTGTTAACCACATAGTATATTTGCAACCTCCATAATTTAAGTATTGTTGCGAGCATGGTGACAAATTATGTTAATTTAATTTGATCTGTTTATAGCACTGATTAATAATGGATGACCTAAAATTATAACTCGTATATCAATTTGATATGAATAATGAAAAGTTATATCTACTTATATAATTTATTTCTAGGTAAAAGTTATTTTTATTATTAATACGAATACAATTTATTTTCACCGCTAAAATATCAACATGTTTCGGGATCAATGGTCCCTTCATCAGGATACAACATATATTAAAAACTAAAAATCGAAGTAGGTATACACAATAACAAAATAAAAATAAATATAATTGAGTTAAATAAATAATTAAGTACTAATATGGAAACACATTTAATACTTAACTATTTTTGAAAAATACCTGGTTATTTATAATATTAAATTTTAACACATTTTATAATTTTCAAATTTTATTATTTATTCAAGTGTAATTCTGCATAATTTATTTGCAAAATTTGTAAACCCTTAACCCACATAAATACAATGGTTAAAAGAATTATAAAATTGATATATACATATATATGTAGGTATATTTATAAGATTACACAATATATTGACTATAGACTCGCTTAGAATGTGTGGGTACCTATAAACATATGTGGGGTGTAAAAGCAAAAG
This sequence comes from Agrypnia vestita, assembly GCA_016648135.1. Lineage (NCBI taxonomy): Eukaryota > Metazoa > Arthropoda > Insecta > Trichoptera > Phryganeidae > Agrypnia > Agrypnia vestita. The sequence goes on along the minus strand of JADDOH010023797.1, from coordinate 62,120 downwards.
CAGCAATATCCAAAAAAAAATGTTTTGAATGCAGTTACCGAGGATTTCTTATTTAGAATTTACTGATTTCTCAATTTTATGTATTTATCCCTTCTAATTTCATATTTCCTATAAATTTATAGGCTATGTTTTCTATCAAATCTCAAATTCAGTCCGTTATAAATTAGTAATCCTTGAGAACTGCATTAATTTTTTTTTTAATATTGCTGTCTTTGGTTTTATACCCCACATATTATGCCTTTGTACAATTTACATTCCAATATGAAATCACAGTTTGGAGTCCTACAGACTTTAAAAAGTAAACAAAAATTGATATCAAAAATAATATTACAGTCCATCCTACAGATGTAAAGAATTCAATGTCTCTAATTTAGACAGACTATAAAAATTTATTATTACTACAAATACGCAAAGAAATTTTCAACATACAAATTAATATACTTATTTTTTTTAACACATTTGTGTTAAAAGAATTACCATTAATATATAATAATATTTTATTAAATTAATACCTTAATTTAATAAAACATCCATTACATTACCTAGAAAGTAAGTATTTTAATAGGTTTACCAATGAATATATGAGCAATAAAAAATTACATCAAATTTAAAAATACAAAAAAAAATTAAAAATATAAAAAGTCTTTTGTAATATTATTTTATAATAAATATCTTTATTTTTATTTTATTTCTTGTATGCCAACAAAAGTAAACTCTGTAACACTTAGCTAACAATGATATCAGAACATTGACTTACATCAGTTATCAGAAATATACTATGTAATACTTTGCTTACATCGGTTATCAGAAATAAACTATGTAATACTTTGCTTATAAAATAATAATGTATTTGTGATCGTTCTCCTGTTCCCATACACAAGTTTTAGCGTTGATGGGACAGTTACGAAAAAATGATTTAACTTACATTTCATGTGTGAAATACATGTACAAAAATGTTATGAAGAATTATTGAAATATTGTTATAAACTTCAATATTTTTATTAATTAAATCGCAAGTGATTTTATTACACATTCGTTAAAGCTTATAATGTATCGAAAAATTCACTCATATTTATATATAAGTGATTTTTTTTTTTAAATATTTCCTTTAAATCTATTATCAATAAAGAATTAATTAATTTTAATTTGTAAAAAATATCGATGGTGTGTTTATCGCAACATTTTATTATTATTTTTATATTATATTTTTAAAAAATGTTCACTGGCTGGATAAAAAATGCTAAATCTACATTCTTTTTTCGATTTTTAATGTCTATCTATAATCTCTATTGATTTCCCTGCTGCTCACATGCTGAGAACCAACAATTTTTATGATTTATGATGAAAATTTTAAACTAACTGAGGTTTTAAATCAGAATATTTATTAACACATTGATGGGTAGGAATATGGAAGCAAGAAGAGATCTCTGTAAATTTAGATCTTCTACGGTACTCACCTCAACGTTGGTTCTGTTGTTAGATGTATCCGTCATTGCTACAATGGCCACACTCATGTCAACCCTCATGATGTAGGCAACAGCGAGGCAGGTGAATACCAGGAAAACCTGGACATGGCGGACGCCAAACCCATATGCTACACATAAAAAAAAGTTAATGTATCTCGTAAAACAATTAAATGACAAGATTTATAAATTTTAACTTGTGCATCATATGTAAGGAAATAAATATGATTATGATGCATTATGATTACATTGTCGATAAAATTATTTAACTGGACAACTTGTATTGATATCAATATTAATCTTTGTTAAAGGGCAGCTATATACCAAAAAATGTTTCACGTAAATAACATGGTAGGTACTGAAGTGGGTTCACTGAGTTCTACAAATTTACTTCACGAACGGTAAATCTAAAAATTATGAACTGTGTATAGAAGTTTTCTATATTATATCATTATATTCATACAGTTTGATATAATGTTAAAGACAATACAATTATCAAATTATTATTAAATTATCTTCTGTTAAAAATATTTAACATATCGCTCGTGATAAACAATACTTCGTAAGTCACTTAATACAGATATTACAGGAGAGGCAAATTCTTTACAATAAATAGAATACAAGGAATTGCTTTAATGGAAAAAGGGACAAATAATTGTTTTAACATACAAGCTTTTGCCAGATTTCGTATCCGCATATTTTTAAGACAAATACACAAAAAACTTGATTTTAACGAAATTGTAGTACGCGAGGTATTATTTTATCATGAGCGATGTAGTAAAATAGTTATACAAACAGCGTTTTAAGTTTATGGTTAATATGTCAAGATGTATCTGATATAAATAAATATTACTTTTATAGAAATTACATATTTAATTACATATTATTTTGTTTGAGAATTTGAAAAGTGTTTAATATTTATAATTGAAAACTCACTGACACTTTGTAATATTTAATTGAATATTATTTTTTTTGTATTCACTAACTTTTTTCAATTTGTTTTTTCTCCACAGTCTCGTATTCGTACTGGAACTTTTCATTTTGTGTCATGATTGGAGCACTTTCGAGCGTAAATAGTCAAAGACTAAAGGTAACCAGGTATCGGTGACTTCACTGCTCGCCTCCTCGCTGTAGATTGAATAATCAACACAGTTCTCGTATTATTAGTAGAGAAGAACCCGCTGATAATTTATGATCGTGTCATGTTGTTTTGAGTTACCAATCAAACAAAGGTTGAATAGCAGGGACGGGGGAATATTTTCTTAGCCACCGAATACAGGGGCAACCAAACACTCATTTCGTCACACTAAAAAATAATAATTTATCGGGGTTAAGCCTCATGCTTCATTCATCATAATTTTGATACAATTTTTATTTTTTATAAATCATTTTTATTTTTTATAAATGTTAATGAAGACATTTCACTTCTTTTTCTTCTTCTTCTACCCCTTATCCTATTGGGTCGGGGTCCCTGCACCGCATATAAGGTTCCAATTCTTCCTATCTCAGGCGCAGCCTGAGATAGGAAGAATTCTAGCCTCCACATCAGCCTAATTTAACTATTTATAGTAATTTATAATTTTCAAGCAATTTTTTTTTTTATAATTTTATAATTTAAAACATGCATTTTCATAATAAGTAATAATAAGTTATGACTCTTTTCAATGTTATTGTTTAATATTTTAAGTACCTACATAGTATCAATAAATATAATAATCCCACATACTATTATTTAAAAAAAACATAGGCATCATCAGTTCCTCCTTTGCACATTTGTATACATATTCTCATACATATTCGTATGTCTATATTAATGCATTGGATTGGTAATATTTTTGTCATGTGATGTCTTCTAATTACAGAGCTATAGTTTTTTTTTCATTAATCATGTTACTATAACTGAAATGGTTGCTCTGGTGACCATACTTTATCAAATGCTTGACCATAGACTCCATAGAATTATAAAATATTATTTTAAAAAATAACTATTTAAAGCCCTCGTTTAACTTGTCAAACTGTTTTGAATTCGCGAACCACATAATAGATAATAATCATTCTTTTCATTCGTATACTATTAAACTTTTCCATCCCGTCACGCGTAAAGGTTATAAAATAATTTTGAAAGTTTAGAAATTAGAAGAAATTTGAAATCGGGTATTAATTTGACTAGCTCTTCTCCTCTCCTCTCAGTACTCTTGTTACAACCACCTGTACTCCAGTAATTCCGGCTCATTTTGTCAGTACTTAATAAATAAATAATTATTTCCACTTATCCATGTAAAAAAAACTATATTTGAATTTAGTCAGTTTAATATTTCACTAGTCGATGAGAGATTCTGATGGTCTCAAAATTCTAGTAATAAAATATAAAATTAAAATAAAACATAACTCACGTAGGGATAACAGTTTATTTTTTCACCAAGTTTGATGATCAAATAAAATAATTACGTATACGTGGGTACCAGTAAAGATTTAAATGTTTTATTCTATTGTTTTTACACATCAACAAAAACTCTCAATTTTTTAATAGGACTTTAAAAATGGAGAGTTTCTAACAATGTTATCCGTAACCAAGTTTAAACATTTTAATAGAAATAAAAATATATGGAATAATTGTATTGAATTATACATTTGCAAAAAATGACAAAAGGAAGAATGTGGCGCAAGCAAAAAGTTACTTGGTGCAATCCCGTTGCATGACGTTTTGTATCAGTTATATATGAAAGCTGAATTAAAATAATATGTATCAGTCAGTATTATTTATGTATCTACCAAAGTATTTTTGCGTTAGCTGGATAAAAATGGAAAAACTGTAATTAAATGTAAAAAATGCCGATACCAGAATATTAATTGATACAGGCGACGCATACGGGCTAGAGCTGTGATATCAGAAATATTCTCGCAAATTGGTAGCCGGAATGTTTCGCGATTTCTTAGTAAGTATATACCTAATTACATAATAGATTGTAATTGTAACGTACCTGCGTATGAAAAATATTTAATCTGTATCCTCTAAAGGGATGTTTAATGTACACAGTTCATTAAAAAAATATCCTTATGTAATTGTGCAGTTTAATATTGAACAGGACAGATGTAGGTATTTGGAAAAAAATATGTGCTCTTGAAAAATCGTCTTACAGACACGAAAAGGATCCAACGGATATTTATTTTTTTCCTTGGTTTAAAAAAATATTTATTCGATAAGACGCTATACGAAATTTCTCACTTAACTGTTTATATTATTAATATAATAGATATTATAAAATTCTTAAAATGTCTGCAATACTTCAGATTAATTAAAAACATTGGTATGCGTATGTTCTTAGAACACAATTACTGGATTTTGTGCACGGAATAATTACAATTAACACAGTTATTACGTTTCCCACATAAATATACTGTGAGACTTATACAATTTATCTAAATAATAATTACAAACACTTCATAGTCACTAAATTTACTCAATTAACAGTGATATATTTTTGATACACACCAATGTTATTTTTTACGCACCTTTCTATTTATTTTGTACGAGTTTTCTCACATTTGGCCATTGTATTTTGCCATGGTATTTTCTCCCAGTGCCTAGCATCTCATTTTTGCTAATTAGTAATCAATTTCATGCTTTTAGACTTGATTTAATCATTAAACATCAACCACAATATTGCTAAACGGTTATTCCAATCCTTAGCCAAAATGGCACTCGTGGGATTTCTGGATTCAATTATAATAATTCTGGGACTGTTCCCGGGATTGTAAAAATCAAATCCAAGGAATTATTTGATTCAATATTATGAAAGCTTATTTGATTCAACATTGATTTTTAATTTTTTTGCATAAAAAATACCAAAATAACAAATACAAATCTATAGCCAGAGCAGCAATTACATAATACAAAATAATTTTCTTTTTAATTTATTTATTCTTTTTTGTTCAAAAGATTTTTATATCTAAGAGTGCTTTTGAAAAAAAGTTATCCATAAGACAAAAAACTGTTTTCAAGAAAGTAAGACATTTTTAAATTTGTGATTGTTCCTTCTAGGTCATACAATTTATGTAAGATAGATGTTGACAGAGATATTGATGATAAAACATGTTGATTAAGATGTAAAGGAAAATGAAAACCTTTCAACAATAAAAATCCAGAAACTAAAATATTTTCATAATATCATAAGACGTCCATGAAAATATCTAATTCTGCTGCTTAACACTTAAGGCAAAACTGCTAACAAAAGAAAGAATTACTGGAAAACGGAGATCACACTGACTGAAGAATTTATACAATGGTTAGGTTAGGGAAATCCAGTCCAAGTATTTCAATATTCTGTTAACTGCTAATAGAGTAGGAGCCAGCGACCACCAGACTTACGTTATAGTATCAAATCTGAAATACATTTCCGTACATGTGCACATTTTTTTGTATCTGAATTACATGTTATCTGCCAAAATCCTCCGAACTCAAATGTCACAATATCCAAGCCTTCTTACCTACTTTGTATACATCTACAGAAAATATTTTAGGTTTAAAACTATAAAGTAAGTCTGGCGGTCGTTCTAAGTCTATAATAAAATAATGATCGCCATCTTGATCGCTTTTACGTTCGTTAAATGGACTAAAGGGAAAACAGAAATATGCATATTCCTAAATTTTAATTCTGCTAAACTGTAAGTAATTATGTCCCTGTCCGTAGGTAGGTAATCGTTTAAGTCCTTGGACATACGGACATACCGAGTCCATCTGAGGATTTTTTTTTTTATATTAAATAAATTTCATAACTTCAGTGGTTTCCAGACCGTGAATCGATTCATTATACACCTCAAATCATCATAAAACATTGTCAAGTATATACATATATTGTAAATCAAACAAATGGCGCCATATCACTTAACGTAATTTATTATATACAATTATTATAAGAGATAAGGTTAAATAATTTATAATTCATCTAAGAACACATCTATTTTTCAAGGCTTCAGTAGTTTCGATTTAGTTTCTGCATCCTTGTTCGTGGACTTCATCTCTGAAAGCAATACACATTATTTATCGTTAATATAATTTAATTTGCAAAACTGGTGATTTGAAACAAATTTTCTTTAAGTGTTTGAATAAGATTTACGTTTGTGGAAAAATTCTTTATTTTTTAAAAGCTTGAAATATCTGAAACACCTTTCCGAAAATTATATACATTCAGTTTTTTTTTCACTACAAATGTTATACCATGTTAAAGATTACCAATGGAAGTAAGAAAAAAATTAGGAATCATTTAATTAATATTAATTTTTTTTTAATTTAATCATAAACATAATAATTTCGTCCGTCTGTCCGTACGTCTTTCTGTCTGTTTGTGCCCGTAACTTCGCGTAACATCCGTAATTTCGTTTGAATACACGGCTTAAAACAAATTAAACGGCTGTAGATGGGGCTTAAACCCCGGGACATCAAATCCGAACCTACCGCTCTACGCATGTTGCTACGGTAGCCTCTCCGCGGACCGCCAAAAGGATATGATAAATATATACTAGGGCTTAGCAAAGACGCGAACCAGTGTTCCGTCACTTTTTACAGGTTAGAGCTAGTTTCGTATAATAATAATAATTTCGAATAAAATTTACTGTGATTTCGTAATAAAATTTATGCCGAATATATATGAATGGTGGAGTTAAAAATTGACTACTCAACATTGGACCTATGTGCAACCTTTTTTGCAGGTTGGTTTTTCTTTATATTTTATTCTATAAGTACAACAAGTCGCGCACTACTATCTATTTGTGATCTGTAATTATTTAAGTAATTCTACGTTTTTGTTCTCAAAAACGTATTTCTTTATCAGCTTAGTATTATCCATTTCCAGTGCGTACCAATAATTTATGAATATTTTTTAAAAAAGCTCAAAAATAACTCATTTTAAATATAAAGACTTAATTTATATAATTTGTTCCTAAATAATCATTGCGGGTCAAAGATAAAACTCGGGATAAAAATACTCACAAAATAAGAAGAAAAATAGTTATTTTCAAACATTCAAATAAATATAATGTAATCTCCTCAAAGCCTTGTTTGTCAATGACATTTTTATTTTACCTCCCACGACTCGAGAGTAAATAAACCTTTAAGATTACAGTTGTCTTTGTTTTGTGTTTCCTCACAAGATATCTACTAAAAATATTCTAATCTTTTCATTACGTCACGGGGACGGAAAAATACAAAGGAGTCAGATCTATCTAGAAGTCTATTTTAGTCAATCATAGTACTGAATGAGACAGAAAAAATGTTTTTTTTTAATATACAATACAAAAAATTTCAAAATTAACCTTTCTTGAAAAAAAACATGCCATTATTTCTGCGTATACCATCTTAAACTACTTTGTATTGCATTACATTTAATAGATTTAGTGTAGAGAGACAGGAAAAATAAGTTTATTGACAGATCATTATTTTGTGTAATATATATATTCTATTACTTAAAAAATTAAAAATACACCTGACAGACATTAAAAAATAAAACATATTTAATACGTGTGTGTTTGATACGTGATCATTGTTTCGTCAATGTATTTGTATGTAATTCGTCAAGGTACAAAATTTTTTTGCTAAACGTTCTCTAACTTTACTAGTGATGGGTTCTCTGTTCTAAATACAATAATGTAGTACTACATCATTCTCCACTACATACTTCACACGTGTTCATCGAACATCTAGTGCAACCCTTAAAACTTCCAATGTACAGTTCACATTCACCAACAACCGTTCAGTAGTCGTAAATTAATTTGGAATTCCTACAGTCGGTTAGTAATTTAATTTTCAATTATAATTCAGGTAATTAATATTTTAATTCAGTTTCGTTGATTAATTTTTCATACGTTTCAATCAATAATTAAAAATTTCACCCAGGATGATTATTGGTGGACAAAATGAACGATTCAAAATTCCCGTCAGAGATGTTTCTGAACGAAACTTCCCACCACTACTAATGAATACTCAAACTCTTTATACTTCACCGGCTATACGCACAATTTTGTAGTAGTACATTTTTGAAATACTACACGAATATCAGGTTGATACCCACTATAGATGAAGGGTTCATTTTGAATCTTTCAATTGGAGAACGTACACAGTATTCATTTTCGCAAGTGCCAAATACCTTCATTACTTCATTCAGAAATGTAGTTTTGCCTTTCGCTGATATGTGCTTTAGTACCAAAAATTTATATAAAAATTGTAATCATGTCATGTAGCACACTCACATACATATTTAAAATGATATATTTTTTACAACTTTGTACGCATTTATTTAACTGATTGTCGTATTCTAAGATATTGCTTCAGAAATAAAATATGCATAAAAATTTACTATGTGGATTTTTTTGGGCTATTTTTCTCTGACCTCCATATTGTCTTGTCTGGAGATTGGTGACGTGACATGTGACGTATACAATGTTGGTGAAAAGGATTGACTTGCAACACATTGTCGATAGCAAAATATTTCGTTATGTGTAAATTCCGTGTATTGCCGTTTTGATATCTGTATATGAAACTCCCAACTGATATTGCAGGGCCGGATACTAAGGATTCATAACGGTAGAATAGCAGAGAAAATACTACACAGAAGTTTCTGAAGTTTTCTGAAAGTCACTGAAGTTTTGTTATAAGATTTCTAGCGGTGCGAAATAAGTCGCGGACGGCTGGTGTGGCCGATCGTGGAATTTCGGAGCGACAAATTTAATATTAAGCGAAATAATCGAGCAAAGAACCTAAGTGGCGAAATAAATAAATGCGAATACTGCTTTCGAGAATTCGATAGAATGTTCTAGCAAGTGATAAATAAAGTGTTCCCGGCGATAATGAAGTGTTCATAGACAAGTTAAAAATAGCAAAATAGTGTGATTTGAAGAATAGTGTATTAATGCACAAGAGCAATGCTCTTAAATTGAGAGGTACTATGTATAACACAGCTGTGTAATAAATATTATTGTATTTTTTGTAAAAAAATAAATATTAAAAAATAATTTTTGTTAAGTGACTTTGTCACTAATTAATAAATCGCTAGTTAATTTCCAGTTGCTTTCATTTGTCTCTCGCAGCCACGACCCGTGACAATATTTAAGATTAAAACATTATTTGATTGATACCGCTACCCCTAATCGTCATTTAATCGTTCCCAGAGGTAGTTAATTCTGTATTTATCTGGATTGGATCATAATACAGTGTTAGTACATTAGCATTAATACAGTAGCAGAACAATGAACAAGAAAAAAATTTGAGAAATTTTGTATTTCTAAATTGTCAAAATACGATACCTATGTCTTCATGATCATCAGGGTCATTCCACGGCTGCTTCTGGCTGGTACCGAAAAATATGAAGAGAAGGTTCGTTCCGTTCATTATGACGCAGATCATTATGAACACTATTCGCCATTGCGTAATGTCATTCTGAAAATGAAATAATTATTATTCTGGGTAACAATAATTGCGTATACTAATTAAAAAAATATTCAACCTAGCATATAACTTACATACTGTTATTTAGTTATTATATACCGTAATGTCGCTTCTATTGTCAGCTGTGGTACCTACAATACGTTATGTTTTCGAGTAATTTTATTATTAAAGTAATCTTTCGTTTCTTTTATAAATGTGTAAAAAATAAAGTATTTGAAAAAGTATATTAAATCGAAGAGTGCGCGTGAACTGAAATAATTTTATGTTTCTGAATTCGATAACTTCTGTTAATTGTCATTGGTTATGTTCTCACAGCGATGAGTTGAAAGAGAGGAAGTGGGCGTGGCCTGTGTAGGATCAGAATGACTATGTCATTGCAATGACAATACCTAAATGAGTTAAAATGCTTATAGGGAATAAAAAAATTGTAAATTATCACACATATGCTTTTTTAATCATAAAAGTAATATATATATACATATATATATTTTCATCATTTCAAAACATATTATTTATTAATTTGGAATTAACTTTGTGGAATGACATCATAATTTAAATATAAATAAAATACTTGTATACGACCACTTTTGAGTTTAAGTTATTATTATTATTATTAATGTAATTTTATTCTCACCTGTAGATGAGAACATCTATAGTTCTGGAAACTAGTCGTTTATAACTTAAACTAAAAAATGGTCTTATACAAGTATATTATCTACATACAAATTTCAAAACATTTTTACTTAAGAATTCTTATTTTCAATTTTTTTTTGAAGCCCACTTGCTGTCACGTAAATATTTTCCAACTTTTAAATGAGAAAATTTGATAATTTGTAGGTACCTAATATGTTCTGTCCTCGAAACGATTGTTTTATTTTCTTGTAGGTACCTACGTATTTGTGTTATAATATTAGTTTGAATTCTAATTTGAAATATCATCTTGTGTTTGCATTTAAGTTACGATTAATTAATTTTATGGTGTACATTTTTTTACATTTAATGAGAAAGTTGTCATAATTTTTTTCTTATTCTGGTGCTTGCCCGGTTACCGGTATTTAACGATTAGTGATGGTTAAAACGTTATTTTAACCGGTTATCTTCGGTACAGTTCATTGGGATTTGTATCTGATTATATCAATGTTTGATAACTTAGATATAATTGTTGTGTAGTACCGATAATTTCCCGTCGAATTACAAAAAAACAGTTGCCGATCATCGACGCAATCTGATTCAAATAACGGCTAAAATACCATCGCTATTAATGATCATGTTGGCGATTATAATTTTGCTAACAGCAGCTCGAAAAAGCTGGACCGTAGATTCCCCGAACAATTAGAATGTCCTTCGTCAACCAGGACCTCTTCTGCTCGCAATATTGTCTAGAATGATGAAATGCAGGATCTAGTACTTCTCTGGATGTCTCACGATATGGCCAAAATAAAGGATTTTTTCCTTTCGCATCACATCGTCATCTGTAACCCTACCAATTCAGTTAATTTTTAGAAGCCATCTGTAGATCCATATCTCAAATGCTTCAAGTTGCTTCAGCATTGTTTCAGTGAGTGTCCATGATTCATGATTCCATTCCATATAAAAGTACAGGGATTTTGTTTGATGATCCATTTCATGTTAGGTTGGGAAAATTGATGCCAAGGTAGAGACAATTACTTATTTTATTGAATACAGAAAACATTGCGTATTGTTATTTATGCAAATTAGTACATACAATTTTTGATTGGGAAATCACACAAATGTCACTCGAGTAGCGTAGAGAAAGGACTTGTATTTGGTGCGCATTCGGAGTGCGCGTGACAGGGCTTGAACAATATGCCGACGGCGCCATTTCGAGGGAAATGATCAACATTTTTTTATGGTACGATTGAATCGATAATTGGTACTCACAGGGTCCTTGAGTATGTACCCGACGGATATGGGGGCCAGCGTGCCGATGGCATTGGCCGCGGCATTTGTGATCCCCATCAGCGTGCCGGCGAAGTTTGGGGCCAAGTCAACATGATCCAACTGAAAAGTATAATGATGTTATATTTATGTTGATGATGCATTATTGTGCTGTTATTTTAATAACTGCAGTAGAATTATGCTATTGTTTATGAGTCATATCCTAGGACAGTCATCAGTACCGTCACCGTATTTACACCGGTAATTTTTTTATTTTTTTTATTTTGCAACTTTTAATTACAAAATAATATGATAAGTTAAATCTTAAACACCTTGCTAGATATTTGTCGGCAGGCACATGCATACATATATCTATACATTTTATTAACTTATTAACTACTTAACACATCTTAAAAAATTATAACAACTTAACTTGGGCATATCTTAAAAAACATTTTAAAAAACACATCTTAAAAAATTATAACAACTTAACTTGGGCGACCCTAGTAGCCCAATGGGCATGACACTGGCTCTCACACCGAGGGTTCCGGGTTCGATTCCCGGTGGGGTCGCAATTAATCTATGTATATGATTTATTCAAGCCTGAGTGTTTTGTGATGTGTTTCGCTTCTCTAAGTGGGCCTTTTGGCTTGTTGAAGCGTAAAAAAATTGATGTCAATTGTTATTATTATTTCAAAGATAGAATATTTTAGGGATTTTATATGTTTATGGTTAATATGGTTGTAGTACATCCTTTCATTGTATAAACTGCTTAAGAATCTTAAAAAGTAAAAATACTCTTAAATCAACTAATTTAAATGCTAAAGAAAAAGTAACGGAATATAAAAGTGTGTACACAAGAATTAAAAAGGTTTCGTACATTCTATAATTGTATGATTATATTATTTATTTTCTTAAATTATAAGATCATCATTTAAAATAAACCACTTTTTATTACCTCCACCAAATTAGAAAAGCGCATTATTGCATATGGAACCAGGTGATTTATTTTTCGTCTTGGAAATAACATATTCGAAAGTCCTCGGCCCATGTTTAACAGTAATTTTTGGAATTGTTAATTTTAAATTAGTTGCACCTAATAGCTAACAACCTTTTGTATTCGACGTGTCAATAATTCGAAAAATACCTAACGTAAATCTGCTAGCGTGTTACACCCAGATTCGCTCTTGAGATCCAGAGTAAGCGCAGCAGCGGGGTAAGTGTTTATACTTGTGAACGGCCGTTTGGCATTTGCCGCTGTGGGGTCAGCTGTTTGCCAAAGTTTGCCATAGTAAATATAGATGTATTCGTACGAAGCATCGGCCACAATCGCGTTTCTTTGGTAACTAGAATATGTATTTTTGAAGACGTGTCCCCCAAGTAGGTTTGCCACCATCCTTTTTATACATGAAATCAAAGAATCACACTTTTTCTTCATAATATATATACTATGCATACCTTAAAATCTAATTAACCTACCAAAACACTGCATTCGTAGGTACATCTTATAATTTACACAGCGGAAAGCAATATTTAATATACAGTGGATAATTTATTTGTCCGAAACGTAATATCTGTAGGTATTGTAGTTGTGATTCACAGAGCAAGTCATTTCAATCATGATATATGTAGATTGAAAAATTTATTTTACTCTTAAAAAACAAGACGGCATCGTATCAAATAATTTATTTCATGGGATAGCGGTTTGAATTGTGTAAATGATGTTCCCAATTGTTATTATATAATCTGAAAAATATTTATAAACGTGTTGTCTAATTAAATGTTTATCTATCTAGATAAATATACAACATAAAAAGCATTGTCAACGAGATATGGACATCATTAAAGTAGACACAAGATATTAAGGAAAATCTTTTACATGGCCTGGTGACGCTAGAGTATAATATCCCACAAGTAATATAAATTAGCTATTTCATCATTGTTTGCTTTCTTTACAGCTTCTAGATGGTGAAACATATAATTTCCAAATAATGGCACGGGTCAACCGCTGAGAGGTTTTGTGTGACTGAGAAAAAACATATTTACCTCTTTTTTGCACTCATCTCGGTTTTATTTATTTTATTTTATTTATAAAAATCTATTTTAACATTTTAACTATTAAATACGCCGACGATATAGCCGCTGTATAGGGGTAAGAAATGAATAAAACAAGTAAACAACAGAGAAGGATGGAAGGGTATGGAAGAGGCCTATATCCAGCAGTGGAGAAATAAAGGCTGAAGAAGAAGAACATTGAATACAACTTTTTACATTTTTTACTGGAATTTCCACTCAGCTGGACCTAGGGCACGTGACAATGTTATTTTGAAGCAGTGCAGTGTATGAATTATTGCTAATTGTGTGGAATGAAATGTGAATAACTAAACGGTTATAATAACATGTATTCTGAAGAGACTTTCAGAAATTACAAAGCGAAATAATGTTTCGGTAAAACCTAATACATTCTGAAGGTATTCCACACTAGAAATGCGTCGTTCGCGAACGAACCGGCTCAGTGAACCGGATCTTTATCAGCTCAACGCTCAATCAGATCAATCAGCTCATCATAAGGTCAGAAGGGAAAAATTTTTTGGCGACCGAACGATATATTTTTTCCAGCGACCTTTTTTTTGGTCATCGATATATATACATATCTCAGATTCAGATCAGCTCAGCTCAGATTCAGCTCAGCTCAGATTCAGATCAGCCCGGCTCATCAGCTCAATCGTTCAATTTGAACGATTGAGCTGATGAGCCGGGTCAGTCAGGTGAGCCGGATTCCACACATTATCAATATATAAACAACTTTCAGAATTTTGATAATAATTGAAGTGACAGATACAATCGAAATAGCGAAAAAAACCGAAGCGATAATAAAGTATTTATTTAAGTGTGATATATTGCGAAATAGTATATATTAAAGAATAGCTTTAAGTTTAATATTGTTAAGTGATTTTTTACAGTAAATCTCTAATTAATTTAACGCGTTTTTATTCATTCCTCCCGCAGCCATGTCACATGACAATATTGTCTTCAAATAGGAAAATTTCGATGTTTGGGCCGTGTGGAGAAGATATTCCATCAAATCGCAGGAGCTAAGGAAGGCCAAAACTAAGATAAAGTGACAATGTTTTTAATGACAAATGACTCTTTGTCTTAGAAAACCAAGACTGAATAGAAATGGCTAATTATAGGAATCTATCAAGGAAATTCTTAAGAAGGCAAGGCCCACCAAGAGTTATAGAATCGATGATGATGATAATGATAAATCTATGACAAATAATCTACGCCAAAACTGTCTTAGCTTACATATACAAACAAAAATAAACACAATTCAAAGAAACTCTAAAAATATTTCCTACACACAGAAACAAAGATTCAATTCAAATCTTAAGAGTGCAAACCACTTTTGGACAGAGAAACTTTAAACACTTAGGTCCTAACTATTTATGTGGAGTATAAGAGCCAAGGCAGCAATATCCAAAAAACAATTTAATGCAGTCATCGAGCATTATTAATGTAAAATGTAGTGGATTCGAGATTTTTTAGAAAACACGGCCTATCAAATTATAGTTTACATGATTTTGGAAGGGATAGATAGATGCAATCTAGAATTATTACAATTTAAATTAACAATCCCGGTTATTGCATTCAAAATATTTTTTTATTTTTTGAATATTGCTGCCTTTGCTTTTATAACCCCACATAAGTTCAAAATTTAAGTATCCGAAAAATTTAAAATCGAGGATTCAAATTTGGATAAGAGAGATGGTTCGATCATTTATTGGGATACGCACTCAAGTAAAGTGACAATCTAAATGTCAAGCCAGGTAACATATTATATTAGAGCAATATTGATTTCATGTAAACACTCTTATTAATTTGTGGCAGAATGCAGACGATGGTTGATATTTTTCTTTAACCAATTAATATAAAATATGAAGTACTTGCATCTAATTAAATCAAAATTGTAAACTTTGCCTGTCTCAACTCAGAGTTTAAGAGACAAGCATAGTAAAACTCCACCTAAAATGTAAAATTTTATGTATAGCATCGAAATAAATAAATTCAGCCAGTTTCAGACGAAAAATATTGAATACCTACGTCATGATTTCAGCAGTTCAGTCCGGAATTTTTAGGCTCGGTCTAGAATCTAATTTTATCTAAAAAAAACTTTGTTATTTTTCGCATACAATTTTTATCCAAAAATAGCTTTCACGTCTGGCTTTTGACATTAACTCGTAACATTTGAAGTCACCACCAAATTACAATCTTTTAACGAGACAATCTTGCATGAAGTGCGCATAATTATATACCTTGTCTCACCGGTACATCTTACCAAAGTAAGTGTTTTATGTTAAAAATACCGAATGCTACAAAAAAATCTGTCATTTTCTTTAAGAAAAAAACTAACCCATAAAAACCAAGTTTTTATTATACTCCCTTTCTCATTTGTATTGTTTCCAATTTGTTGCCAATTCTATTAACATATTCCTATTGCTTTAAGTTCATGTGGAAAATCTATTCCATGTATATTATTATCCTTAAAATTTGTAGAATATTGAAAACGTAATAATTGGTATAGGGGGCCACGGCGTCGGCGAAACCATCTGACCGGACACATGGCTCGAGTCAGACTAGTTGAAACAGGTTTCGTGCCTTCTGCGATTTGTGAAAACCGTTAATATTTCGAATAATCCAAAATTATACTATAATTTTAAAAATTTAAACGAAAATTTGTTAGATCATTTTTATCGTCGCCACGAGTCTGCCTGCAAAGTTTCAGCTCGATTTGATCACGGGAAAAGGGAAGGTAAAATCGATCCAAAGCTTTTTTCGGCAGACAAGTAGACAAGCAGAGTTAAAAGAAAGGGAGTAAAATTCAGTAAAAATATATATCAAAAATAATAATAATAATTTCGACTGTCCGTCCGTAATTTCATATCCAATGGCTGATCTCATTCCGTTTTCAAAATAAGCATTATTTCAAAATTGTTATTAACCCTTATTATTTGGAAGGGAGGGAAATAAACGGACATTGCTCTGAGAAGTAGTGACCTTCTAAGGGCCGGTTGTTTCAAGTTGGATTTAAGTAAGCATTCTTTTAAAGCATAGATTTTCGCGCTCTCCACCAATCAGCCGATCCGTTTTTGTAAATATCTATGCTTTAAGCGAACGCTTATTTTAATCCAACTTGAAACAACCGGCCCTAAGATGTTATTTGACTACTGTCTAAGTATCAATTTGTGAGATATAAAATATATACATAAATATATATGGGGAACGTCTATGCAGGTTGAGTACCCGGGTACCTTTGGTAGCAACTAGTATGAGAAATTCCGGGTAGTAACATAATGTTTAAATTAAATGAAAAAATTGACTATGATTTTTTGATAAAATACTCTGAGTTATTTTTTTTTAATATTGAGATTTTTGTTTATTTCAGTTTAATGAAAATAATAATCCATTACTATATCGCATACGTCATTCGTATTAATTCTTTATAATTCTCTACGTAACAATGTCCGTCACTATCACTTATAGATATCGAGATGGCTCAAATAATAATGAGGCATACGAAACAAAAAAGCATAATTCTCTATTTAATTAAGTCCTTCACAACGTTATGAAGACTCTACGCTATTTTAAATAGCGCTGTTTGGATCTCCGATTCGGAGAGCCAACAGAATTCAAGATATGTGATGAATATATTATGATGAATATGAGATATTAGTGCTAGCTCCATGAAAAGTTTTCTTAGAAACCAAAATAATATAATACGAATACGTCATCTCTTTGTTGAAAGATCTTAATAATAATTGCTTGTATTGTGTGCTGTTTATACGTTTCTAGTATCTAATATTTACGGCGTCCTCATATCTCATATGCTTACGTCTATCAGTTAAATTCCTACAGAATTTATTTATTATTTTTATTTTTTAATGAAATGTTATTTTATTGTGATGACACAATTAAATTTTTTTTATTTGTTCTAAATATCCAAGGAGAAGGTTTTGAGATTGCGACTTAACAGTAAAATATATCATTATTAAAATAAGTATGTAGGTAAGTTATTTATTCATTACTGTTTATTATAATAACTTTTGGATTATTTTGAATAAAAACGATTGTTCACTTCACTTTTCAGTATAAATATATCGCACAATAATTAGTAGGTAATGATTAGAGTATATAAAATATATGTATGCGTGCTGTATAGTTTTTTCCGACTGCAGTTTTGCTATAATATTCTTGAAAATGGGCACCCAAAAAAATATGACTATATGCCGACTCTTGCACATCACGGATTCAAAAGCCTTATTAATGAACCAACTCGAATATCAAATAAAATCAAAACTTGTATCGACCATATTTTTAGTAAAACAAGAAAACAAACTCAAGCTATCATATATACATCCACCATTACTGACCATTACTCAACTATCCTCTCCATTATCAAAAATAAAAAAAGACTGAAACAAATCCATAAAACCGTACTGCAAAAGTCCGTAACAAATCGGAATGAAGTTAAAAACAATTTACAACACGCCAAATGGACAAACCCTTTTGAAATAGATGATACAAATTCTGCTTGGAAATACTTTAATGAAATTATTTAACATGAAATAACATCTAATACCACACTGATTGAAAATAATATATCTCATAAAAATAAACATATTAAACCATGGATTACACAAAACATAATTAACTCTATAAGGAAAAGAGATGAAATACATATAAAACTCAAAAAAGATCCATATGATATTTTTAAATTGAGATTCTATAAAAGATACAGAAATATATGCAAAAAAGTTATATGTAATGCTAAGTAACTACTATAAACGAAAAATCGATGAATGTAATAAAGATTCCAGAAAAATATGGCAGATCATCAAGGAAGTCACTAACTCTAAACTCTCATGTACCCAGAAAATGATTACAGAATTAAATATAGACATGACTCCTACTTCATTCGAAGAGCATCCTGACAAAATTTTAGAATACGTAAACAAATTTTTCACCAACATAGGATCAAACCTAGCAAATAAGATTAAAAAACCAACAATCAATGAAATTGAAACAGATACTGATGAAGACTTGTTCCAAGATAATAAACTAAATCTAAGACAAATATCAAACAACGAATTAAAAACTGTCATCGCTTCACTTGACAACAATACGTCATCTGGAAGTGATCCAATCTCAAATAAAACAATAAAATATCTACAAGACGAATTGATCCTCCCTTTAACATACCTTATCAATCTGTCTATATCAAAAGGAACTTTTCCAAATTGCCTTAAGAATGCCACAGTCTTGAAAAATGGAATCAAAAATGACATAAATAACTATCGCCCTATAAGTATCTTAAGCACCTTCTCAAAAATCCTAGAAAAAATTCTGAAAAAGCAAATCGTAAATTTTCTGGAATACAATAAAATATTATCCCCGACTCAATATGGATTTCGGAAAAACTTAGGTACTATTGACGCCATAGAAAACCTCACAAGAATAGCCATAAAAAATATAGATGACGGCAAAAAATGCTTGGCCATATTTATAGACCTACAAAAAGCATTTGATACAATAGATCATAAAATTCTATTCAAAATACTTAAAAAAATTGGGATGTCTAAGGCAATACTAAATTTACTGATGACCTATTTATCAGGACGAACACAACAAGAACAAATTGGCCAAAGAAAAAGTAAACCTCTTTCAATAAACTACGGAGTCCATCAAGGTAGTGTTTTGGGACCAATCTTATTCTTATTTATATAAATGAAATTTCCAAACTTCCCATCAAAGGAAACATAATTAGTTTTGCTGACGATACCGTCTTATTATTCCATGAAAAAGACTGGATGGACACACACAAAGAGGCTGAACATGGACTCACAATACTTCAAAACTGGCCAAGGATGAACTCGCTTACACTTAACATAAGTAAAACAAAATACCTAGCTTTCTCAATAAGCTCAAGAGGACAACCTGGTAAAAAATACTCTCTTAAATTACATGATTGCAAAAAACATTAAATATCTTGGAGTAGAAATAGATGAAAATTTTCGATGGATTTCTCACATTAATGGAATCATTAAAAAACTTACAAAACTTACATATTTCTTTAAAAACATAAGAAATATACTTTCTAAGGAAGATATTAAAAAAGTTTGCTTTGCCTTATGTCATTCTCGGAATGAGTATGGAATCTTAGCATGGGGATCTGCCACAACAAACTATATCAACCATTTAAATACATATATCGCAAAAGAGCATTATTAAAACCAATTTAAAACTTCCAATCAGAACGCCCTCAAAAGAGATCTTTAAATGTTTTGACGTACCGAGCATAAAACAAATATATGCCAAGAGTATTCTCTTACACCAATTTAAAGACACAAAATAAAACAATAGAACACCGGCATATAATACGACAGGCAGTAAAATGGTAAATAGAAATATACCAACTTACAACACAACTTTTGGCCAAAGAAGTTACATCTATTTTGCAACAAAACTCTATAATATTCTTCCCCCAACCCTCAAAAATATTGAAAAGATTGAAGAGTTCAAAAAAAAGATAAAAGCATGGCTAAAACAAGTCGATGCAGATAAATTAGAAGGAGTATTGAAAACTTCGCAGTAATTTAAAAATAGAAAATAAATAAGTATAAACCAGTCCGCCTCAGCACAGGAACCCCTAGTGAGGAGGACTAAGAACAATAATATCTACAATTTCATTATACATATTTATATATTATTATATTAAACATGTACAAATTGTACCTAAATAGTATCTAATAAAAAAATTAAAAAATAATAAAAATAAATAAAAATATTTTTTAACAAAAATCAAACATTCATTTTCGAGATGAAACATTAAAGTTTTCTCAAATTCAAGACTAAGCAAAAAATATTATTTTTGTATAGCGATGCCATCTATATTAAGTTCTGCCAAGGTTATGGTTATAGTTATCAAATTCAAGACTAAGCAAAAAATATTATTTTTGAATAGCGATGCCATCTATATTAAGTTCTGCCAAGGTTATGGTTATAAGAATATACACGTAACATTATTATTAGTTTCAGCTCTAAACAGACAGATGGCGCTGTATATATTTTTTTTTATTTGTTTCTAGTATATTTAGGTTTGTAAAAATGAATACTTAAGCATTGCTCGTTTAAGTTTTGTATGACTCATTTGCATATACGGTGAGTGTTATTTGTTTATTTTGTTTTAGCATGCCTACTGAGTACAAAAGGAGGACCGATATAGGTATGGCGAGTCTCGATATATATGAGCTCGCTGCAGAAGAAGTAACATTGCGACATAAAAGTCTCCATGATGCGGCTTCGAGTTACAACCTCAACCAATTATAGGTACATAAAAAATAAAAAAGCTTATGAATCTAATAAAACGGCGACTCATCCATCGGTTGGATATCCAGAAAATACTATTTTTTTCATCTTCATAGGAGAAGGTACTCTGTGACTATCTTATAGTACTAAGGAAGCCAGAAGTTTTGCCTATAGGTTGATACTGATATATAGATATTATGAATGTGATTATTGTTTCTCTGCTTGGAGTTTTAATTTATGTTATATTTGTTAATAATGATCTCATGTCATATAACTCTAGTTCAAGGTTATAATTTTTTTTAAAGTAACCCTTAAAGTTTTTACTATACTTCCTTTCTTTGTAAAATATAACAATAATTAAAGACGAATTCTAGCATATAACATAACACTAAACTTACAGAAATGTAATATATTTCTAAAATGTCAGATGTTTTGAGATGTCAAGATTTTGATAGATTCAATTATCATCAATATCGTACCTTATGAATTTCCAGCGTCAAATGATTTAGTCAGAATCAGATTTGAGTAATGGAGAATTCTTCAAAACTAAGCAGAAATCTAAAAGAAATAAATTATTATTTGATTCTTCCCAAAAAACCCAATTTTGCTGTCATCTATGAACGAATTGTTTTGTAAATTTTCGAAATTCGTAGTGATGTACCTATTATACCGACGGAGTAATTCAAATTTAGAAAATATTTCGCGACGTTATCGGGCCGCCGCGCCGTTGCTAATCAAACTTTTCAAACCAATAAAATTTCCAAAAATCCGAAATTATACTATAATTATTAATTTTTTTTAACGAAAATTTTATAGATCTTCTTGATCGTCGCCACGTGTCTACTTGCCAAGTTTCAGCTCGATTAGATCACGGGAAAAGGGTCAAAAATCGATCCAAGTTTTTGTTGACGGCAAGCCGGCAAGCAAGCAGACGCCACGAGTTAATATAAAGGGAGTAAAAATACATTATTATTTGTTTAAGATTTAGAGTTTATCTTAATTTAGTTGACTATTACTACCAATGCTCAATTCAGTACAAAATATTGTTAAAAATGTTACGTTCTATGTTTAAAAGTTGTATTTCAATAAATATCTTTAAATTATACGATCATTTCTACTGAACAACCCTTATTTCTACCCAAAAAATATCTGTTTCATCTCACCTCAGTATGAGGGGCGTTGAAACAAAATGACTTGTGACGTTTAAGTCGGTCTTTCGCCACAGAATTCACATATATACACTCTCCTTGCAATAAATGAACTATCGATGGATACTAATTTCATAATTTTGGTGCTTACAGTATTTTGTGTATAAAGTAAAACGTCAAAATTGTTTCAACTCTCCTCGGTCTCCCCTACTACATACATTGAGTTAATTTGCCTCTACTATAGTTTCGAGAGGAGCAGTCCTTCTCAACAGGAGGTGTAATTAATACATTATCTGAACTACAGTGTTTTTCAGTCTACTCAAGTAGAAAGGTGAGATATGGATGGGATAGTGTTTTTCTTAGTTATTAATGAAAAGATGGACAGTAATAAGGAAGTTTTATGGAATGTCGAGTAGTCGCTTCGGCAGCACAGACTTATATTGAAATTCTTCTCAGAGTTTTTTTTATTTCTGTGATATGAATTAATATGAACAATATTTATAGTTTTTAATATTTACCATGACTCCTACACAGAGGCCTGCGCTAAGTCCAGAAGAAAGCGTGAGCACGACAATGGACCAAAAAACTTGTGTCACAGGAATATATGTCATAATAATTAGTCCAAATCCCAGACCAGCACATGCTGAAACGAAATATAGCATATTGATACGGGATCGTTTTGAAAAAATCTGTCATTTATGTTCAATAAATATTACATACATTGACTAAGTTTTATCAGACTAAAACATTGTATAAATTATATATAAAAGATAACAATAAGCCGTGAAGCCCAATTACTGCAGCGAAACACATCACAAAATGCCCAGGCTTGAGAAAATCATATATATATAATATATATATATATAGATAGATATAGATATATATGCTTATAATATATAGATATATATATTTATATGTTGTGAGCACACCGGGATTTGTACCCGGAACTCCCGGAATGAGAATCCTGTGTCATGTCCACTGAACATTTATGGAATAACCTAAAAAATACTTAAATAAAATTACTATCGTCAGCCATTGTCGAACCTCTGCTGGATGAAGGTCTCTTCTGTATGTCTATTTAATTTTTTCTATAAAATTCTACATCTTTACTAATTTAAAATATTTTGAATATTTACTCTTTAGGACCCTGCAATAAACGTACCATTCCTCCTCCATGATAAAAATATGTTTTATATTGAATTACATCCTTTCCAAGTTTGCACAGTTCTTTTTTTGAGACCCTACATAAAATACTGACTCTTTCCCTTTCACCCTGGCTATCTCACCCTCTCTTGATAAATATGTATATTATATTAAGTGCCATTCGAAAAAAGTATAGACACCCCCACCCTCTTACTCCTCCGGACATCTCACCCTCCTGGACCAAGTTTTACAAATATTGTTATCACTTAAGGCTTACACAAAAATAAAAGCATCCCATTCCCTTTAAATCACAATTTATTTTATAACTCAGTGCCGGGTACGGTGCACTAGTAAATAATTTAATCAAATTTCTCTCTCCAAAAAAAAAACAAAGATGTAACTCGAGTTGTAGGTGCACGGGTCGTACCCCAACAAACAAACTATTGACCCACACCAACGCCGTTGACCAGCGATATTATCTATTGACTAAAGTACCTAGTTAAGTAATTGTAGTAAATAATTTGATTTAAATTCTCTCTCAAAAACAAGAAAACGAAGATCAAAATATCGGGTCAAAAAAGCGGGGGAGGAGGAAAGGAGGTGGGCGGAACCGAGCTGACCGCTCAGGATAGTCGGTCCGCCGTCTCGCTCGGGGGCCGCTCGACGAGAAATTAGAACCCGACGAGCTGCATGCACTTGTAACCAGGACCATTCTTGTGAAAGACATCGGCTCATCTAGTCTTTCAATTCCACAGGTGGAACTCGGTGAGGGGAAGATATGGGATAAAGGACTAGTTTAGTAACGTAATCATTAAAGAAACAGTGGTGAGATCTTCTATGCACTTTCGCACGAGCAAAACGGAATGGAGATGATTTTGAATTACTTAAGTAATCTGAACAGAAAAACAAAGAAGCTAAAGAAACACATTGCGGAGTTGTAAGGCAGTAGCCGAGTACATATCCACTCTGGAAAAAGGAAAATAATAATCAATTTCTTTCTTTCGTTCTGGGCGGGGGAAGTGGGGGGTGACAGGCGGGGAAGGGGACGGAGAGGGGGACGGGAAAAGAAGATGGGGCAGAGGATAGGCAAGAAGGGAGGAAGGAGAGAGGGAGGAGGCCGGGGAAGGGAGGAAGGGGGGCCAAAAGAACCCGAGGAGACGAAAGAGGAGGAGAGATATATAATTAATAGATATATATAAAGGGTAATTTGGAAAACATTAATAACCTCGCAGCACCATATTCCTGCCTTGATTATGAGTCGAAAATGTTCAAGCTATCATGACCTAATATTAATAGTTATGGTGATATGATAAAAACCTTGAAAATTTTCCAGTTGGAATGTTTTCCAATTGGAATTTTATTTTTTTATTTGCCTTGTATTAAAGGGAATGAATTTTTCATATTCGATATAAGTTACTGTAATGATAGTTCAACGTTTTACAAAAAATAAGTCAGAAATATTGAAAAAAAAATGCAAACTTTGATGTCGTATATCTCCCAAAAAACTTTAATACTTACTTACTTTCCCATATACATATATGGGAAAGTAAGTAAGTATTGAAGTTTTTTTGGGTATTTATAGGGCTTACAACCTCATCGTACGGCTGGCTTAAGTGATCACTTTACACAATGTAACGTTGACCAATTCCACACATGTTTAATATGCACACTTGATTCTCATATATGCATGTTGAATAATATAAGAATGTTGCTTTAAAAACTCCAATCAAAAATAAAGATATCTCATTACCAAAAGCGACAATGTATAGGAATAAAAAATTTCAACCACAGTGGCGGTAGTAAAATAAAACTCACATATGAAACAAGGTGTGCAGATTAAACATACACTCCATCGTGGGTCGAATTGTGAACGTTACATTGTGTAAAGTGATCACTTAAGCCAGCCTTACGAAAAGGCGTAATGTCTATGAACACCCAAAAAGACTTCCATACCTACTTTCCTAAATAAAGAATATCTTCTTCTCTGCTAGACTTGTCCCACTGAGATATAATCCGGTATTATATTCTTAAAAAATAATTAAGCATACTTAAAATATTGTGAATTTATTTTTATTACGAACCTTGTAATCTCTTTAACTGCACATAATTACTACAGCAAAGATATTTTTCTTGTTACCTTAATACCACAAAAAACTGCAAAAAAGGAAGTTAAAATTCGTTTTAGGGCGAACGTTTCAGATGTACATGGGACAACATTTTAATTATTACCCACCGTAGAAGCTGCATTATTGCATAATTGGTAATTTTCGAATTTCTGTCGATTGATAAAACTTGTTTGTTTTGTTATATTAAAATGGTTCCATAGTCTATAAATTCGTTAATTTTGAGGGAAAATCAGTATCATTAATACTGTTGAACGTTTAGAAATAAAAAGGAATTTCAACTTAGGTAACTTGTAAAACAATGTTAAATTTACCAACTCTCCTCTTTTCAATTTTTCTGTTAAAATCTCCCTCCACCGTTCATCAGCAACTTCGCCCCCTCTTTCTGTCAGTACTTAATTTGTTTCTAATCGCACTACTATCTGTACCTGTTTTCTATACTTGTATATTAATTTATATCTAGACTTGAGTCACATCACTTGATGAGAGTTACTGATACACTTGATACTCGAGTAGTGCTCACAAACTCAAGTAGGGTGGTAACAGTGTTTATTTAACAAAATTATTCTTAACGAAGATCATTAAGAAACTCGTAGAGTTAATGCAGATTCTTTTAATAGTATAATGATGAAATAAATTTTATTGTACACGTACGCAGATACGAACGAATAGTTTCGAAACCAGTCGACTTATAAAATTATCAATGTGGTTTGCAGAAATGTTATTTTAATTAACGAATGTACCCAAACAAAATGAACCTATTTGATTAAAATAAAAAATATTGTCTCGAAATAATCTCACATTTAACCCTCTGAAACCTGAATTAATTATGGCAGTTGTAAAAAATATTTGATGTATGATAACACATCACAGAATTTTTAAAAATTTTTGGAGGTTTTTTTTTCTCTTATAGTTTAGAAGTTGTTATAGAACTTATAGTTGAATATTATGACAAATAATTTCGAAAAATTCATGTATTTACTTTCGTTATAGTTAGAATACACCCTTAGGCAACAAAATAAATATAATTTGCATAAAAAAATGGATAAATTAAGGTAAGTTTATCCTTAAAATATGCAAATAATAACGGACAGAATTGGAAGATTCACCGAGAGTTGATCTTTCAAAATGCAAATGACAATTTAGGCGGGATTACGTATCGCAGCCAAGCGGAAAAAATAAACGCCATAAACAAGATTGCCAGCAATCAGAAAACAAAAACCCGACATTTATATTCGATATATTATGGGAAAAATAAAATCGCAAAGTTAGTGTTCGTTTGAACATACGTACGGTCTGAGAGGGTTAAGAAAAAGAGAATTTGACAAAATTTTAAAATTACCCCAGAATTATAATAAAACGCCGCAGATATGTGATATTAATTCGTAGTACTATAATAATAATTTACATTTTCTGAGCTAACTCCCAGCGCCAGCTTCAGGTAGCTGGGGGTTTCCAGCAGCATCGTCAGGTAGCCCCAGTTGCTCCCCACTTGAGTAACCAGGAGAGTCATAAACGGAACTGACGTGAACAATGCTTTCCAGGGAGTTTTCATTACCTGCAAAATAAGGTATAATATTTTTAACCTTATGTTCATTTAACTATACAAAATAAAAGTTTTTTTCTATCTGATTCTTCTTTACAAATAATGGTGAAATGAATAACTAACAAGAAGGAATGTGTACACTAATTTAAAAAGTAACATATGATTGATTTAATGATAGGAATCATTTTTATATAGGTAAAACTTGTAAAAAATTTGACATTAGAATTAAAGAGTGCTTAGGATGTTTAAATAGCAATAACTATTCTGAATTTTCTTATCTTCTTTTAGAAACAAACCATTATTTTCATGTTAACAAGGAAAATTTAGAAATTTTACATACAAATAAAGTAGGATTACAGTAGATTTATTAGATTTTTCTGAAATCAGAAAAAGTGTTAATAACAAATTAAATATTATAAATAACCTAATTTTTTTGCAAAGAGTTACCTATAAATTTTTTTTTCACATAATTTTCATCCGTCAGTATTTTGCCAGTTCGTGGTTTAATTCTATTTCTGCAGAACAAGATGCGCTACAAACCACATTTTAAATGTTCCAAGAATAAATAACAAATAAATAAATAAAGAGAACACTTGAATATCTAGTTCCCATGTACTTGGACAAAATACAAAGCACTTTTCCCACAGACCTAAATACCCCAAAATCAGTGGCAGAACTTAGAAAGTGGTTAATAGTAAACGACATAGTTATATATGAACTGTATTAATGTTGTAATGATGTGATGTCTGTTATTATTGTAATGTCAATAAATGATCTTTCTTTACTATATTTAAATTAGTATTATTATTTATATAAATGTAGATATAAAACTGCTGTGCAGTTTGGCATATCTACAATATAATAAATACCAAAAAATTAATAAACAGTTTGGCATATCTACAATGTAATAAATATCAATAAATTAATAAATATATATAAAAAAAAAACATAAAATTGTTTTCTTTTACTTTACTTTATATTTATATTTTTTACTACTGTACTTAAAATTGTTTTCGTTTTTATTTCTGGTTATTAAATAAATAAAATTTAGTAACATTGTAACATTAAATTTCGAAAATGAACATGCAGGCAAACGTCTTTTAAGGCGTTTTGTGGGACTAGTAATATTCCTAAAATGTATAGAAAATAAATAGATAAATAAAATAAATAAAAAATAGTACTTTTATACGTATTATTAAGTATTTTTCTTTTATTTAAATGATAAAATTGCAATATTAGGAGACATGTGTATTTCGTATATTCGTAGAAATACGTAGAAATTCTAGTTAAATACAACTTGTTTGAATGTACCGACTGCACACCGTTGCTATGTAAATGTCTTTCTTCACTAAAAAAAATTAAATTAAAATACCTTGTGTCCATGCTTGGTCCCAAGTGATGAGTGAATAAAAATTTTTTCCTCTTCGGATATCCTGGGGTGCAGAGCGGGCCTGTCGCTGCCCTGCCAGGCCCACACGGCCCCGGTGAGGAGGGCCAGCGCCCCGATGACTTGGAAGGAAACGTGCCAGCCGTAGCGGCCTGACAGGAAGCCAACAGTGGGCAAGCTGACTATCGTGCCAAATGGTGCTCCTGAAAAAATACATTGAGATACCTTCTGTAAAGCAGAATCATTATCAGTGGTGGATTAAGCCATGGGCGGACTGGGCGGCCGCCCGGGGTCCACGAATCCGGGGGGAAAATGCTAAGACCTTAACGTCTTGCCCTACTGGTATTTATTTATTTTGTTCTTATTCTGAATAGAGATGATACACTTTTGGGTTGGACAATGCCTATATTATCAGAAGAATCTGTATTAAGACAGGCATCGTTTAAAATTATTTGTAAAATTTGGATATAAATTCACATGTATCTAGAACACAAAAAATCAAATAATTATCTCCTTATTTTTGTTAGATATATGTAAAAAAATTTAAGTACCTATATAAAAAGTAGTGAAAAAAATAAAAATACAGTGAAAATGGACAGATGAAATTCATATTAATGGTACAGTTCATCCAATTATCACATCGGTTTCAAAATTTTATCAGTAATATATAAACAAAAAATCAAATAATCTCCTTATTTTAGTTAGGTATATGTAAAAAAATTAAGTATATAAAAAGTAGTGTAAAAAATAAAAATACGGTGAAAATGAACAGATGAAATTCAAATTAATGGTACAGTTCACCCGATTATCACATCAGTTTCAAAATTTTATCAGTAAAATATTGACTATTTTTTAATATTATTTTGTTTATAATTAATCCACAACATGCTTTTTAATTGATTTTTTAGGCAATTTCCTAATTTAAGTATTTGCACTACCCCCGTTTTTGGGTTAAGTGTAGGCATGAATCTTGATAATTTTAATAAACTTTTAAGATAATTAATAACAAATATACCCATTTCAAGAAACACAATAAACCCACAAAATCGCTACTAATATCTAATCAAATAATACTGTTGTAGTAAGTGCTTTTACTTTTTTTTTTTTTTGAGACCAAAAAAAACAATTTTTTGTTTTATTTAAAAAAATATAGTTTAATACAATTAGAACTTAAAGTAGGTACCTTTAGTCACAACTCTGTCCATACAATCCACAACGCATCCACAACATGTGGATCACTTCCCCCAGTATGAAAAAATCAAGGGAGACGTGTATCTACTCTTATAAATCAAAATTCCTTTAAACATTCATTTAACCAATATATATAAAACAAAATATAACTCAACTAAAGAGTTCTCAGCAAGTTGTGTGTCCGTAACACAAGTTTTTGTGAAGTCATAGATAATTTACGAAGACACTCCCAAGTCGCACGTCGAGATAAACCAGTGCTCTAAATTTGAATGCTAATAACTTGCAACGTAGATCGTGTTGCAGCTCCATCTATGTTTTATAGCGTGAATTAAACTGACTTTAACAAAGTCTTCTAAGATGGCACCACTGTAATATGATACGTATACAAAATAGAAGCATTAGATGCACTTCCCCCTTGTATGCACTTTAATTCCCCCAACACAATAATGCACCCAATTCACATTAATTAGAAAAGATACAGAAATAAGTAATTAATAAAGGATTATTGCCCGAGATCAAGCTAGATAGATCAGGTCATCGCAGATGTGCGCTCTACCTCCAACCAAGAAATGAAGAGGCTGGCAGGTGATAAAGATGAGAGAGTGTTTGGTGCAGACCAATCCTAGTATTGTTACCCAAAAAACAAAATATTTGGGTGAGAACACCAATTTTGTGTCTTCCCATATTTTTAATCCAGAATTTCATTAGGTACTTCATATTTTCTTTGAAATTTATTACCGAATTAAATTCAATCAAAATTTGATACGTGTTGTTAAAAAGCTTCCCATAAAAATGACTTCGTCTCAGACATCTATAATATATCTTGAAAAATAAACAACATTTTAATACGAGGATAAGCGCTTGTTCAGACGCAGCGGGAACCGTTCAGTTTCAGAATCGCGTTTCAAAATACGCGATTTGTGTCATCTGTTCACACAGCCGCGGTTAATAAGCGATTTGTGCGCGCGAAAATAAACGTCAGTTTGACAGTTCTGGTGCCGTACTCCATCTTTGAATATCAGAGATATATTCGCTCATTACTTTGTTAACGTGTCTTGCCGTGTTCCATGGCAAGACACATAAATATCATTCTGTCAGTTCATTTTTGGTGAATAAATACCTACTTCTCTAAAATACTTTTTTTTTCCACCATTTCCAAATATCTCCACCAACTCCTGCCAAGCTTGGTTTCTATTTCATATTGCCTTAGCCTCAACATCTGAAAGATCCCTTTACCCGGTCTTTTCTCCTCTTCGTGCCGTCCCCTAGACTAACTCAGCAATAAAAAATTCAGTGTTAAAGCGATCCATACCATAGAAAAGAGATTAAATCCCGCGTGCTCCTGTTGTGACATGGAACCGTCGGTGCCGCCCGCACGCGACTGGAACCTCAATGTTCTAGAAGGCTCCATATACTCATAATCGTGTTCGGTGAGCGCCGTTCGGGTTCTATTTTTCTTACCGTTTACGTTTATATTTTTGGGCTTGGTCACCGGATCCCGGGAGTATGCCGCTTGGTGTGTTCCTACTCACCGCAAACGGTATTTTGTCTTACCTAGTGCCCAGAGAAATTCCGAAGAACCCTAGGTAAATTAGACCCTCACGGATCTCAGCGATTCTGAACTTCACGTTTCCGCCGCTGTGTCTGAACAAGCGCTAATATCCTCTACTGTTATATAGAAAAGTACGCAATAACTATTTTCATCCACTCCCAGGCTGAATAAAAACCCCACTTGCCAAGTGGTCTGCTTCCAGCTCGGTCTGATGTGAGCCCATTTGCCATTTGCTGAGGAAGATCTGCACCGAGGGGATGACGCAGGACTGCGTCAGGCCCTGGAGCACCCTCACCGCGCAAGCAGCCTGCCATCCTCCCTTAAAATTAAATAACGTAGACGAAGCTATGACTGCACATAAATTTTCCGAAAATTAAGTAAAAAAACAGTAGACAATTTGAAAAATGAATTATCAATTGTAGCGACAAATTAGTTAAAATTGAATGTATACACAGAAAACTAAAATATATACACATGAACTAAAGTAAATTTCTAAGTACATAACCTGGTTCCAATATGTTTGACCTGTCGAAAAAAAAGACTACGAGCTTATAAATTTTAAAAGAATTATGAAAAGGTCAAACTAAATACTCTTAAAAACTATATTTTTTAAGTAAATAAGCCGCGCTTAATAAATTTTTAAATTAATAAAATAACAACGCATATTGTAAAAATTATACGTTTTAACCGTGCAATTTATGCGAGACCTACTTAGAAATACTTAAACTGCGGTTTAAGTGTGTATTAAAAATATGAGAGGAGAAACATTTTTCCGCTGCGACCCAACCCCCTTTCTAAAGTATGGGTTTAAATCATCTAAATTTTTATACTCTGTGCATGTGCATAAATAAATGCAATAAAAACCCAAAAAACACGCGTATACCCAAATTCAAAAATCTGTTTACGTTTGCCATAATTTCATTTAATAATACCTACTTCACTTTACTCCTGTTTTATATGGAGGTTTTGTATTTACAATTTTTGTATCTCAATAATACAATATTTTATTTATTTATTTATTTAAAAGTTAATTATATGGTGGCCCTCAGTGGGTATGACACTGGCTTCTCACACCGAGGGTTCCATGTTCGATTCCCGGTGAGGTCACAATAAATCTATGTTATTAACTCAAGTCTGGGTGTTTTTGTGATGTGCTTCGCTTCAGTAATACGGCCTCTTGGCCTGTTGAAGCGTAAAAAAATTGATGTCAAGTGTTATTATTATTTCAAAGATAGAAAGACTTGAAGATTTTATGTGGTTCAGTGGAACAATAATTTTAAATATGAAAATTTTACGTGTTACAGGGGAGTTCAATAAAAAAAATGTGACAGAAGAACAAACAAATAATACATATTATAAGAAAATAAAGAACCACTCTATTTCATCAGCAGAATCTTCTCTTCTTGTCGCTTTAAATCAACTTCATTCAATCTTATATTTTTAGTAATTTTAAATGGATCACGCTATTTTTTACACGATTAGTTTAGTAGTCCTTGTAATTATTAAACTAGTAATTTCACTAACTCGAAAACGACTTAAGGTTTTAAGGTAAGCTTTCTAACTTTTTTTTTTGCATTTTATTTTTAATTTTTTAAATGAATGTATAACATCGCAAAAATATTGTATCAAGTCAATCGGAGCAAAATTGACGAAATTATGAACATTTGAGCGATACTCAAATTGATTTTCTATACCTGCTCGGGCAGCTAAGAGACGCGCTCACCTGAGGACTACCGGACGTGCTATTGTATTACAAGAGTTTTGCGTAGACAAGGACAAAAAGATGCTGATGATGAAAGCTCTTTGCCGTGTGAACATGGCATCGACGATTATGTGTAAGTATAAAATAAGTGTTGAGTTTATTTTGAATTTTACAGTGTGCAAAACTTTAAATCGTTTTCCCCACATCTCACGTTTTTAAAGTCGGTGTCCATCGTAACTTCAAAACTACTGCGCCGATCCTTTTAAAATTTTGAACACTATTTCTGTACATAATTTACGAGGTAACGCTGGACACTTTTTTCAAATTTGTTATTAATTTTTATTTTTTAATAACAAATTAGTCGATATTTTTCGCAAAAAATCGCATTTTTCCCTTCAAAGTGTTCCAAAAAATGGAAAAATTGAAATTTCAAAAAACCCTCCCAGCGTTACTTGGGAAAATCTATTTTCTAACGAATGAACTTTGATTTTTTGATTTCAGATGATCTAGCACCAAGTTATGATGGACACCGCAATTCTACTTTTTTCCGAGACACGTCCGAATAATTGCTGCCATTGCCGTATTTTTTAATATTTCGTCTTGAAAATTTTACACAATATTCTTCAAATGTTATACTTTAATGTATCATTAGTTTTAATAAAGAGATTTTAACTGTGTCGTCACAAAAAATTCACAAAAACATGCCTTTTTTGTATGAATTAACCTTACCCCCCCTTAATATGACAGTGATTTTTTTAAATTTGCTACTTAATCCTACTTTATTAAAAATAGAAGTAGGTAAAGATGACAAATCTTCGACCATGATAGGATTGGTGTCTAACTAACAATCTTTTCTGGTTCATTTCAACTTCACGAAAATACGAAAATACTATAAAAAAAATGTTGTCTTCGTGATTTTTGTCTACAAAATTATGTGTAGACCCGGAAAGTGAGAACTGCAAACATATAAAGAAAACTGGCATCGGTGAAAAGCCAAAAAGGGAAGAAAAAGAATAATAATTTTGACGAATTACTATTTGAACGATTTGTGCGAAGAGTAAGGTGCACACTCCATTCACCACCATGGATCCAATGAGGAGTTTCTTGGCCCCGAACCTCGTGGCCAGCAACCCAGAAGGGATCTGCATGATCATGTAGCCCCAGAAAAATGAACTCAGCACAAAGTCTTGGGTCTTCTTATCCCAGTCGTATATCTAAAATGAATATTGACATAACATAACAATTAACATGTTGCAAATGCAAAAAGTTATAATAAATATTGTTTTCAAGTTCTGCAAGATAACAGTTATTTTTAATGTTTCGGCGTGCTAGGCCATTATCGGACCGTTTGATAATGGCCTAACAAGCCGTCTGTCACATTTAAAATAATGCATAACTTGCAGAACTTAATAAAAATATTTACAAAAATTTATTTCATTTTAAATCTCAATAAAAATTAATAATAACATAGAGTTCTATAAACTAAACACAAAAACCATAAATAAAATACAAAAGTTCGATGAAAAATAGGAATAATATAAATTATTTAATTAATTTAAGATTTATATATTTTGGTTCTCACAAATTAAATTGATTTAACCGTTAACATAGTATTCTGTTATAGGATCTGTATGGATATTTCGTATTTGTTTTATTTTACAAGAATCTTCATTTATATTATTATTAATATAATTTTATTTAGAGAAGCATTATTCCATGTTCTGCATTCAATTCAGAGGTGTGTAAAAAAAATATACTAAAAATATATATAAATCTCTTAAATAACAAATAGAAAAAATCTATTCAAATTCCAAAATAAGAAAATCCCTTCAAATACATACTTTTTTTGTTAGTATGATGTGTAGGCATAGAATTATATAGTACTTACTTCCGCGGTAGTGATGTTTGTCGATTTGTCTGTCATGGCAATAATAGCTACACTAATATTTGTTCTCATGATGTACGCTACAGCAACAATTTGGAAAATCAAGAAGGTCTGTAAATGTCTGAAGCCCAACCCATAGCCTGAAACAAGACCATTTACAAAGTTTAAAAAATAAAGTATATAGCATCCTGTATGTTTATGTCCTTTTTTTAAGGAGAAAAACCATAAATTTTCAAAAAAAAAAATTAAATACATTATAAGGCCTTAAAAATGCATTTCAGTCAGTTTTTAGCGATAATTTTTAAACCTCAATTTTAAACAGTATGTACTTTAAAATATTAATTTTCTACACTACTGGAAACTTTAATCGATTTTTAAGTCTCACATTTTATCAAAAATCAATATTTTCAAAAATGGCAAAAATGCGCATTTCTCTAGGTCTCTATCTATCTCTTAATAACAGTTCATTTCAAAATTCATGCATTTCCAAATGAACTGTAGGGACATTAGTGGCAAATTTTGGATGGCATCCGTGCGGCCCAGCTCTGCTTTACAACGCTGGGTTGGACGGTTTCCATTAGCATTAAAAATGCCAACCTGATGGCGAAAGAGTAGGACCGATAAACGAAAATTTGTAAGCGGAAAAAAGAGCGATCATTATTCTCACATTACACACCAATTTTAGAGACTTTCTTAAAAATTACACCACCCTTATTGTACATACATATTATTATACTCATAACATGAAATATTTTCATATTATCTTCTTCTTCTTTAAGTGTCGTGTCCGTCAGGTTCCACCGACATTAACGATCATCCGACGGAAACCATCTCCATCTTGGGTAGCTGGCAGCAGCTCCTCGACTCTTCTAATCCCGGTCCATTCTCGGACTGCTGTTTTCTTCCGATTCCTCTGCGGCTCTCAATCTTCCCTTCCACAACCAACTGAAGCAGGGTATATTTTTCCCCTGTCATTATGTGACCAAAATACGATATCTAACGGAGCTTGAATGTTCTAAACAATTCTCTTTGGACATTGGTTCTGTTTAGTTATCATGTCGGTCCAGGATATCCTTAACATTCTGCGGTGATTCCACATTTCGAACGCCTCTAAAGGGTTTGTAGTGCCAACTTTGAAGGTCCATGCTTCAACATCACGTGTAACATTTGATCAACCTTTGTCTGAGCTTCAGATTGATATCATCATTTTATTAAATAATGCACGAGCCGCTTCTATTCTGCATCTAATTTCCACGTCAGGATCCAAGTTTTCAGTAATGGTCCTGTCCGTGTACTTAGATTGTTTTACTTTCTCTTTGACTTATTACATTTCATATTATACAAGGAAAAATTGGCAAAAAAAAATTATTCTTGAAATTGAAATAAAATCATTAACATACAATTTTACAGGACCTACAATGTTTATTACCTCCTATCTTTCTGCATTGAAGAAGCAGAAATCTGTTAAGAGCTTAAGATAAGAAAGATGTTTAGTATGCATCTAAATAAATGTTGCAATTTATTGCTTTGTGAGAGAAAAACTATTTAAATATTACAATATGCAATCCTGTTATTGAAGCGTTTATGATTTTAATTATAATTATTATTTCTCTATTAGTAACCATGGCTTTATTTATTTTTTATCAATATTAAAATTATCAGTTTTTCTTTATAAGAGATGTGTAGGCGGTATAGTTTTATGAGCAAATATTATAGTATACAATATATGCACAATTACATTATCTGAGAGATATAAAAACAGAGGCAGCAAAATCCCCGGAGGTGTTTCTGAGATAAATGGAAACAGCCACTACTCTAGGAAATTTCTCTGGAATCTATGAAACCTAAATCTTATAAGAAATATTTTTTTAAAACAATTGCCACCTTTGTTTTATTTTTATACACAAAATTTGGGAATAAATAACAAAATATCTTTTGAATATGGATATTGCTGTGTTTGCTACCAAACAGTAGAAATTTCTGCTTTTGCTATTTACATAATTGGATATTGCTGTCTTTACTCTGATGTTTGAATATGAGATGTATAGTATAAATATTTTAAAAAATCAATACCGAAAATCCCCCGAACTCAAATGTCATAATATCCAAACCTTCTTACTTATTATAGTGAACATCTACAGAACGTAAGTCTGGCGGTCGCTGGCACTTAGTCTATTGTGAATTTTAGTGCACACGTTGCATGTCCTGCCCCACCGCGACTCCCTTGATTTCACTTTCCTCTGGATATTTGGAGTAACTTAACCGAAGTTTAAACTTCTTTAACTTTTTCCGTTCTCCGGTAACTTTATCACGTGTTGGGCCTCATATTTTACGCGACGCTTTATTTTCGAAGACCTGCACTTGTGCAAAATGTGAGAAGCCAAACTTCACACCCATATAGAGAGATCAGTTGTATCAATGCTGCGTAATTCTGTGGCAACAATGTCGATGACAAGCAATAAACAGCTTCCATAAAACAAAGCAGCCAGAGTTTCCTCAATTCATTCTGTCATTTATTTATTGTTAGATAACAATACTTCTTATCACATCTGTCCGCAGATACATTCAAACGCTTCGTTTCTTACAGTTTCTTACGTTTCTAAATAAGGGATAAGTAGTTAAGATAAAATATAGAAGTCTCAGAGAGGCGAAGGTATTCTTATGAGAAACGTGTATGGAAGTCTTTTTATACGATGGCTCAGGGCTTAAAACCTGTTAGATCGGACTTAAATGATCACTTTACACAATGCAACGTAAGAATATCCACATTTTATCAAATTTTTGATAAATCTATATATAATATTTTCCGAATCTGATTGAGTTTTCGATTGTTTCATTTTAGTGGACCACATATTTTGGAGATATCTGTAGTCTTTTCTCATGAACTAATGGTATACATAGCTGGCAATGTTACTCGTTTCTCATATAAATAACTTCGTCTCTGTGTATATAAAATTTATCTTAATTAATTAATCACCCCTCTTATATAACTTATATAATTTATCTTAATTAATTAATCATCCCTCTGGGGACAAAATCCAATAACTTTGATCTCAGAATGTACTTACTTACATATAAAATATTGTTAAGGGATAAAGTATTTTAAAGCCATATCGAAAAGAATGTGACTACGAAAAATAAGTGAGTAGTACTCCGAACGCAATTATCGCCAATACGCACTTGTCATGTAATATTCAAGAACACATTCTTATTGTGATGTTGCAATTTTTTCAGAACAAAGTTATGTGAAATTTAAAACATAATTTATTAATCAATTAGAAAGACATGCAGAAAAATCAAATCAACGAAAAATTACTTATGAAACTTACAGATAAGGTCGATATATTCATGAAAATGTACGTGGC
Source organism: Agrypnia vestita (assembly GCA_016648135.1). Taxonomy (NCBI): domain Eukaryota; kingdom Metazoa; phylum Arthropoda; class Insecta; order Trichoptera; family Phryganeidae; genus Agrypnia; species Agrypnia vestita. Next base: position 23,910 of record JADDOH010023797.1, on the reverse strand, counting down.
CGCTATAACGTTATTCGTTAACGCGCCTGTCCCTGATAGGAAGAGATCCGTGGTTCGAATCTCGGTAGCAGTTAAAAAAAATTTCTTTGATTTAATTTTTCTGTGTGTCTTTCTAATTGATTAATAAATTTAGTTTTGTTATGTATTAATTTAGTCCGTTGCCAATACCTATGTTTGGGGGTGAATCTTGGTATTGGAAAAAAAAAACGAAATTGACAGATAGGCTAAGTTTGTACGGAAAAGTCTATGAACGATATTGGAGATATAAACTAAATATTGGAGAACGGACAGAGGAGTGTAGAGTTTTAGGCGTAGGACCTAAAAGTATACATAGATATATTACATTTTTTTTCAACCAAAATGACTTATCTGAATTTTCATCACATTCTTACATTATAATAAGACTTTTATTTGCCTGGATAATCTTTTTTTTTTGTATTAAAGTGGCCTGTCTGTTTTTGGCAAAGAATTGAAGTTACTCTCACACTTTTTTACTCTTTTCTTTCAATTATGGTCTGGCTGCATTGTGCATAATTGGTTTAATTTAAGATTCGGTAATTTACTATATATGTGGGGTATAAAAGCAAAAGCAGCAATATCCAAATAATTAAAAAAATGTTTTGAATGCTGTCACTGAGAATTACTAATTTAAAATGTAATGAACTCTAGATTGTATGTATCTATCCCTTCCGAAAGCATGTTTGCAATAAATTTATTTGCTATTTTTTCTATAAAAAAATATCGCATTCAGTGCATTATAAATTAGCAATCCTCGATTGCATTTTTTTTTTGGATATTGCTGCCATTGCTTTTACACCCCACATATTATGTTTATTAATAATGATTACCTCCTCTTGGCGCGTATCTCGAGACGTAAATATGAATAATACCTATACATTGAACAATTTTAAGGCATCTGATTAGTACGTCAGCAAGCAGTCAGTAATCTGCCATATATTGTAAAATAAATTAATAAAAAAATAAAAAATGCATGCCTTTAATTGGAGCTTCTTCTTCCACATGTTGGTACTCAGTCCCTTCCACACCGTTCTGTTCTTCGCTATTTTTCATAATTTTAATTTTTTTAATTCACTTGTACGTACATATAGGTATATATATTTTTTAATTAATTTGTCTTATTACGAGAAACCGCAGTCATTAGTCGACCCACACACTTATAAAACTGACAGATTTTTTATTTTACCTGAAGGTCCATTTTATTTATCATTTTAATTAAACATCTCAATATGATAAAAGATGAGACTAAATACACAAGGCTACTGATAAGTGCCACAATACACGTAGAATGGGTTATTTGCTTTGTTTGTTAGTAAGTACACGTCGATTCATTTTTGTGGTACACTTTATCTATGTAAATACAAATTACTAAATGCTGTAATTTAAAAAATATATATATACGAATATAAACCAATTTTAACCGGCTTATTGCATATTTAGAATGAGTAACCAAAATATTACGTTATACAAATTGAGAATTAATGCCTTTTGCCAAAATAAATTCATTACTAAATTATTATTTATTCTTCTCCAAGGCATTAATAATAACAGCGGTTAAGCTATCGGCTATCGCCAAGTGCTTGCTGCTAGGCTCTGAAGACGATGGTACATGCCACTACGCGGTCATTATTGTCTGCGATTGGGTATCGCCTATTGCCTGCTGCTTTTCATATAATTTCGTTTTTTTTTGAAACAGGCAATGGAAATTTTGCGCTCTGCATGCATAGTTTTTCAAGCTTGTAATAAAAATGATACGTCACCATGTATATGCATTCAAGTTTAACACATTTTCAACCATAGGTATATTTTTATCTAGAAATTTAACATCAAAAAATGTACTTGCCTGAACAAAAATAGAATTGATGTAAAAAATATAAATTTCGTTATATTTTCTTTTCTTTCGTATTTTTAAGAAAATTACGTTAAGTTATTTATGAGTAAGTTATTTTTCGGTACAGGCAATGGCAAATCCATGCACTACATACTGCATTTTGGAAGCAATCATAATATAGATATTTTTAGGTTTCCAAGTACCGCCATTTCAAAGCATAGAGTTGGAATAGTCAGGATTTTTAATAGGTAATTTTATCAAAAAAAAACTACCGAAATCCGAGATCTTTTGCTAAAAATATTGTAGTATTTATATTAGCTACCTAACAGTCAGATATAAGATTAAAATGCCATCAGAACAGCAACAAATTAAGAGTTACAGTTAAAACTTTGTTGACATTATCGTTTATTTTAAAATGAGTCTGCGATTTAAAAAAAAAAAATTTGGATTCATAGATGGAAGTCTTGTTATAATAAGCTCGAGCTTTGGCTCATATTATGGGGAGTATATAAGTCTGTAAAAAAGTAACCCATAAAAACCAAGTTTTTATTATACTCCCTTTCTTATTTACTAGTGGAAACTGGTTTGGCACTTAACCTACGCGTTGGGCTTCGGTCGAGCGACGCTACGAAAGGGAGTAATAAAAAATTTCCAAAAATCCAAAATTATACTTTAATCAGGTGTCGTATCTACCAAACGCGTTGAAATATTTTCATACACCTTAGTAAGTTGTATAAAAAAACGATTAAAAATTTTAAAAAACCAAAAATTTATTATTTTTTTTTAACGAAAATTTTGGAGATCTTCTTGATCGTCGCCACGAGTCTACTTGCAAAGTTTCAGCTCGATTGGATCACGGGAAAAGGGTTAAAAATCGATCGTTTTTTCGTCAAGCAAGCAGACGCCATGAGTTAATATAAGGGGAGTAAAAATGTTTTAAATAGAATCAATTTATTATAAAAAACATGTATCTACTGTATAAATAAATAAATAAAATAAATAAAAAATAAAATAGTTCTTAATAAGGTAGAGTGAACAGTGCATGAGTGTAAATATAAAAGATAGTATATAAATAATATATTAAGTGCCCTTTAAAAATATTTTCCAGCATCTGGAATGCTAATTACATCAATATTTTTACAATTTATTTTCAAAAAAAAATTATGAAAATACTATTACCTTGGTAGTTTCCCGAGACATGGCCAGAAAGAGAGCTACAAGGTGCCTTAGCATTAGACATTTATCATGCTGGTATACACAATATTATATACGTTTAAATTAAAATAAGAATCTTTCATAGAGAGAATGAGTAAATTACACAACATAATTAAAATACCATCAGAATTTTAAAAAGGAATTAAGAAAACATTTCATACTGATCATATTGGACTTTTTCCCATATATTACGGCGAACCTTAAAAATCTATCACTTATAAAAGTACAAAATAAATCGACCTTGAGTAAAATGGGTTTTCCGTTTGTTCAGAATTTCGTTACTGTTGGGATTACAAAAAATCTTAGTTAAATAATTGAGTAATGTGTGGGCAAATAAGATTGCGAAAAGATGCCGTCGTTACTTATAGAGTGGTTTTTCCAGCGCTGTTAGGTACTCTAACAATAGATACCCAGACGCATTTTGCGTGTATTATACAACGTTCCAAGAAATTGAAAAAAAAATCAAAATTATTTTGAACTACCTACTGAACACTCGTACTTTATGATTAAACAACTGACCAGTGGCGCGCATTGGGAATTTCCGCTACCAATATTGATGCTTTAAAAATACGTTAACCTGTATTGTCACTAGAGATTATTTATATTCACTTGAAATAAGTATGATAAATATACATTGAACCCGATATTTTGAAATATATGAAATGCATGCAAAATATTAGAACAACTAAAAATGTCCCATTTTTTGGTTGTAAAACTTTATGTAATGCAAGTCAACATGTTCACACAAAGAATTAAAATGAGCATAAGTATGTACTTGAAAGAAATACACTCTTGTTTTATAGAAAGTTTAAAAACGGTGCATTATCAAAATATTGTTAAATTTACATTAAATTCAAAATAACTGCGCACCGTGTACATAATCGATAGCATGCATCAAGTGCGTTATTGCATTACTGTCTAGCGTGAAGCGATCATATAACTTGTCTCTTTCTCACACATATATCATTTACACACATCCTTTAAGTGCTGTGACCAAAAAGTCGTCCAGTACCCACCGTAGCCTAAACAAATACTACAGAGGATGAGAACAGTGCATTAACAGAGCAATACGAATTTCTTCCATTAAAATGAAGTGTATTATATTTCCATGATTTGACGTCTTACTGACATGTCTTTCTTAATCTGCATACCTTGTTTCATACGTGAGTTGTAATTTTATTTATATATTTATAGTTGACTACCGCCACCTGTGGTTGAAATTTGTAACATATGAAACAAGGTATGCAAATTAAGCATACTTATATAGAACTTCCAAAAATTTTATGTATGTGGTAGTCTATTATGGGCGGAATTGGTACTTGGAACTTGGAACGAAAGCGGAACTTTATATTGAATAAAGTGATCATTTAAACCAGCCGTAGAAAGGTCATAAGCCCTATGAACACTCAAAAATATGCATACCTACTTTCCAATATAATAATATATATCTTGATGTTTATTCAGCGGATACCTCAGTAAAATTTGTCACGAAAATTAAAAACTGTGATTTTCTATATTGTCACAGAATCGTGGCTGTGAGAGGAAAATGAAACAGTGGAAATTAATTAAATTTGGTTAAATCGGAGCACCTTTATTCTTTCATATACAATTATTATATATTATACATATATTACAATTCTTTAATATACACCAATTTCGTCATTCGTACTTATTATAACTAGAATATTCCTTATTATTCTTTAATTCGCTGCACTTTTCGCAATCACAATGTCGCTTTGCTCAGGTTCGCACTAGAAAACTCCGCACGCAACTACCCACTCTACGCTGTCTCTGGTAAAACGCCATTCTACGGTCTCGCGTCGCGCCGTTCACTTATCACAATAACTCTTATTGCTCAGTGCGATGCCCCGTATTTATGGAGACCCGTGTTCATATCGCTTCGCGATGTTTCCAGAGTCCAGTGGACCATCTCAGAGCTTTCCAGCCATTTCCAATCCAGTGTAAAAGATATAGAGCGCTGTAAAATCCTCGATTATATGTATTTTTTCTGATGCTATTCCACCTAGAGACAATATAATTGTGCACTGGCTTTTACTATTCACATTTATTTTCATCTTAACCTTTGCTGGAATCGCGCGCCACCAAAACTTTTTTGTAATCAAAAATATTTTGGATGTCGATACTTCTACCTTTTACATACTGGTATCCAATTGTTATATATGTATAAAATATTGATATTTTAATGTGAAAATTTATTGCATTGACACGTGTAATTACTTTTTTACTTTTAATCCGTGTCTGTCAGCAGATTCTTATTTTAACTATTTAAAATAAAATAAATATATTTTTTCTTTTTGACTAGTTAAAAAATGTGCTGCATGCAACAATACAAGCTATGAAAATAAAAACTCTGTTCACGCACCAAAGCAATAATTTTTATAATCACTTAATGTCTTCATAATTTTTTCAATGTTACTTAACATTTTTAGGGACTATAGTGTGACGGCCATTTTACATATCTACCCACTGTTCAATATTAAGGACCTTTATTATACTATACTTAATTTTAATTTTGCACAGTGTTTATTTGTGAGGTGGATTTCAGGATTTTGTGTGTCCTGATGATGTCCAGCATTCGGGAACTAAAAGTAGCTGAACAATACTTACTTTTGTACACTTTTGTATCAACCACCCGAAAGTAGAGAGGGTAGAATGCCACCCTTTTCTGTCCTGGCACACCACTCCTACCTTGGCTACTTTCATACATTTTCACATGCACGCTCTTCTGTTGATGAGTTGATGAAACTTAAACAGCGCCATCCTCAAATATTTAGTTTATCTGATCATGCCAGATCTTTAATGTCTTCAACACTCTTCATTTTCTATTTCTTAATAATCATACCTTCCACATGACCAAATTATCTCAGGGACCCTTCATTCTATCGATTTTGTGCCAGATAGCCCTACATTTGCTGCTTATTTGTTCATTATTCACACTGTCATGCATAGATTTTCCGCATTTACACCCCGTATGGTCTAAAATTGTTATTTTTGCAAAATCTAGGCTTAACATCCATATCTCACCCCGAGTGCAAGATACTACCATTCCAAAATATGTATATATGAGGTTTTAATGTATGTAGATAATGAGGTTTTAAGTTTTGTATTCTTCTTATTTATATAGTACACATTAAATGTTAAACTTTTGCATATTAATAAGACAAACCATCATTATTTTATTCATATATCTTATAACAAAACAATCACATTTTAAAAAGGATATTCTTGCACTCAATTTAAAGAAGAATGTATCAATTTCAAATGCATCACTTTTCATAAAAAACAATGGAAATTCTACGACGAAGATAAGCTTTCGGTGTGTAGTAAGAATTAAAGAGTAGGTAGAATTCGATGTAGAAAAATATGAAATTCTTTACGCAACTCCGAAGTCAATCTGATATTGGATTTAGCTGATGTTCCAGATTCGTCTTGAAAGAGCATGACCAAACGACTGAATATCTCGAATTTCAAACTCGCTAAGTGAATGTCTACCCTCAAACTTTACTTTGCACCACTAATCTTGCTTCGTATGACTGATTCCTATTATTGATAATGCATTCAAAGCACCATTCATTTTATTTCTCGGAGTCACCCTCCTTCTGAAAATCTGGGGGCAGAGAATCTGGATGTAGAATATATATAAGTAAAAAATAGATAATCTGGAGTTTGGAAATATTAAAAGAAAAAAAAAGGGCAATAAAGCAAGTTTGTAAATAGATCATATATTTTATTTCATACAAATAAAAAATATGATAGTCTTGTGGCTGAGTAAAAGGTATATCTACACATAATTTTATTTCAGTCTCTTCAGGTTACCTTCACGAAAGACATTATCTCAAAAAAAAATTCATCTTCTATCCAATTTCCAGGGCAAATCGTCTTGAAGAATTACTTTTTGCTGAAGTCCGTCATCTCTTTTCTAAAAAATAGAGAACACCAGCTTTTTGAGTGGTAATTGTACATTAGTTTTGAAAATACATTTCATCGTGGAACCTGTGAAATCGTAGATCCTCACTTTTAAACACGGTTTTAGAATTTTTATTCTTTCTTCTTTTTATAATGCTTTTTCGTGCGAAAAAAGGGAAATAAATATTATATAGCATTTTATAATACGCAAAGAATTAAATTATAAAAATGATTGGAATGTATTCCGTTTGTGTTTTCCGCAAAACAATAAAACAATACCTGAACTCAATAATTTTCAGATTTCATTTAAAGAACAATAAAATATGATCTATACAAGATTGGACAGACCGAACCAAAAAATCCATATTCTTTGCGGGTTATACGGTGTTCTATAACACCCTCTAGCTCGCATATTATTTTTATTTAGATACTTTAATCTTTCTATTATTAGCAAGATTTAATTATCTACACAGAAAGAAATTACAGACGAAATAAATAACTCGCGGCAGTACAGTTATTAAATTATTATTATTTTTTTATTATAATTATTTTAAAAAAGCGAAATTTTTAATGTGTGTAATTTTTTCTTGCGATATTGACCAATTGTTATCATGTAACACGGTGGTACGACATCTCAACATGTTCTACATTTGTTCGCGTTAAAAAAAATCGGCATTTATAAAAACACAATAATTGTCTTCTTTTACGCATATTTACCGCACTCCCATATTAATTGTCAAAATAATGTAAATTAATCAGATTTAACGTTATTTCATTAACGGAGTGGAATTTCATTATTAAAATAATTTAATTTAAACACCAAGTTTTAATCCACTGAGTAATAATAATTAAACCTAAACGCTTTAATGGGGACACCCATCATTCTCAGAGGCAACATTAGAACATACAATAAAAATAAAAACAATATGGCCGAACAATATAATGTGGGGAATTTTAATGTGAATTATTTTTAAACATCCCTTTTGTAATATTTTTTTCTGGTCTAAATAACCACCGTCTTTTATGTACTTATTATAACCCGTCAAAAATGACGGCCTTTTTACGTTGGAATTTCAGTTCTACATTAATTGGTTACTTTTATGTCCTAGTAACAAAATTATTTTTGCATTAACACACATTACATTATGAATAAACTCACAGTATCTGTTAATCCAAACTACCTTTGATCACTTATTGCTAAAATTCTACTTTATTTGCTTCAGTTTTTCAAAAAATGCAAATAAACATGAAATAAATTAAACTTTCACGACAAATAAAATTATCGCGAAATCGTAGTATGTTTGTGTTCTTATTAAAATCACTATATATAATAATATTTTCACTTATTATTTTTCAATACGGATATTTCTCTCCAATACAGCGATTTATAAAAACATACCTACAATACTTTTCATTCGTAAAGAAATATCGATATATTTTCAGACTGGTAACCAAAATAACATTTTATTGTTATTAAAATTTGATTTATAGAACAAAAATCAGAGCGGCCTCCTTGTATGATTTTGTACCTTTTTACACTATAGCCTCGTTGCAATGTCGATGTAAACGGCTTCATCTGAAGCGGTAAATGTTGCGCACGCAGACGGTGTGTGCACCAGCTGCATGTTAACTAAGTATAGTTGATCGGAAGAAGATCATGGATAATATTTATGGGCGCGTCTTTCCGCGCAAAATTGAATAAAATAAAATGTTCATCACGCGCTTTGATAGTATTGAAGATGGACATTGATGCATAGAGAATTATGTAATTTGCTTTGCAGATTTGCAGAATCTTTATGCAGAATCTCAAATTGCATTATGCAGAAATCATACAAAATATTTAATGAATAATTACTCTTCTTCTTCGATGTAAATCGGGTCATCCCAGGATTGTTTCTCTGCAGTTCCAAATATGAGATAGATCAAGTTTGTGAAGAAATACACCGCGACCACAATGTAGAACACCGTGTTCCACTCAGAAGGATCATTCTGAAAAACAAATAAAGTAATACGTACAAAACATCATAAAGTACCAGAGTATAGTACTCAGTTCGAGGAGAGAAGTAAGTTGTAGTAGCGGTTATTCGTTATTATTGTATTTTTACGAGCTGAAGAACCGACTGATGTACATCGACATTTATCTCTAAATTTCTGATATACGAGAGTAGAGTTTCATCCCTTTTCACGAACATTTATAATAAATATAAATAAATAAATACCCATATAAACTATAAAATAGTTTTTAAAAAGTAAATAACAAATATTTTAATCAATTTTTTACAGAATAAGAATCAGCTTTTATTTTGTAGCAATTTAAAAAAAGAGATAAATTGTAAAGTGCCCGTGATTTAAATAATTTTAGAATAGTACCGGAAAGTAGGTAGGTTCCTACTAGCTCAAACGTCTGAGATAAATTTACATTTATTGTGTGCGTGTGTGCATGTAATGTGACATGCCCACAAATGTAAGAATGCTTGCCAAATTGTCATCGACATCGAGTCGATGTGCAAAATTTCAGCACGATCGGGCGACGAACAGTTAAATTTAACTTCCAAGATTTTTCCACAAACGAATCCGGCGGTGAAGCTAATATAAAGGACCAAATATATTGATCAATTAGAAAGACATACAGAAAAATCAAATCAACGAAAAAATATTTGACTCCTACCGGGACTCGAACCTGGATCACCTATCTATCCGGGAAGGTAAGTTACCATTACGCCATATCAGCGTCGTAACATTCCGTCAAAATATCGACCTTATCTGAAAGTCTCATTTTTATTAATTGATTAACATATAATATCCATTTCAGTCAATCCACTTGTTGAAATGCGGTAATCACAAATTAGTATGTGTATCTGCCGCTAGAGGACACCAGAATTAAATCGATTAATTCATTTTAATTTTTAGACGCATTTGAAAATTGATAACTTTATATATTTTGTAATATTGCAAGTCCATAAAAACTTACCGAGTCAGTGACGATATATCCGACGACATTAGGCGCTAATACTCCCAGAATATGTGCCGCCATGTTGGTCAATCCAAATATTATTCCAGCGAAGTTAGGTGAGAGGTCTATGTGATTTATCTAGAAAGTAAATAATACTAGAAATAAATTTAATAAAAAAAATATTGCATTTAAAAGTTAAAAACCAAATTAATTCATCAATTAGAAAGACATACAGAAAAATAAAATTCACAAAAAAATATTTGGCTGCTACCAAAATTCGAATCACGGATCTCCTCCTATCCAGGGCAGACGCGTTATCCAATTACGCTATAGCGGCCTTGTACATTTCCGTGAATATATCGACCTTATCTGTAAGTCTCATTTATTAATTGATTAACATATATTATCCATTTTATCCATTTTCTCATTATCTATTTAAAATCTTATTAAATTATTTAAGAGATTCATAAACTAGGTATTTTTCTTTTTGAGATAATTAATAGATACTAGTTGAATATACATTTTATTTTTGCATTGTTAAAATAAATGATTATTTATAATATTTACTTAATCTACTATCCTTGATTTTTATATAGATCTACATTGAGTTATTTTTTTCACTATTATAGTTTCGAGAGAAGCAGTCCCTCTCATCATCAGGTGTAATTTATAACTGATGATGGTCCTGATGACGAGAAGGACTGCTAATCTCGAAACTATAGTAGTGACAAAAATAACGTGTGTGCATTACAAAGTTTTATTTAAATTAATATATAAGTACTTTCTTTTGGTCATATTAAAAAGTAGGTATGTCTAATGTTCATACAAATTAATTCTAGTAAAAATTTTAATTGAATTTTAATATTGTTTTATTAAATTTATATTTATTTATTACCTACATATTTTAAAATTAAAATGCATTTGTAGCACCTAATTCCGAACCCCCTAAAACGAATGTCGGATAACTTTAGTAAATATGCATAAATATCATGCAAAAAAAAAGTTTGTGAGCTACATACAAAACATATTGTTTCGCAAAAACCACTTAAATGTATTTATATTGCATCTTTAAAATCGGGGTTGGCTCCAAAATATCCCAAAGGAGCTTTCCAAATTATGTTTTTCATCCATAACTCTAAAGCACATTAGGCGCTAAATTTTATCATATATTTAAAATTTTAGAACATATTTAACAAAAACGAATAAGTTGTGAACAAAAAAATAACTAATTTAAAAAAACTATTTGGTTGCTTGATTCGGTTGCACTGGGATGCTTGCACTGGGTGCATCCAGGACATTTTCTTTTCGATAAAAGGAAATTGCAATTAAAAAAACATTGCGCATTGTTTTTTATTTATGAAAAGATTGTTTCTCAGTGAGGTTACTTACTATGACTCCGACATTAATGGCTCCGTTCAATCCAACAGCTATCACTATTATAGTAACGGCTAAAACTGTTTCATTCGGCGGGATCATACATAGAATCAACAAACTCACCGCGGGACATATACATCCTGAAAATAATATAAAATATACCTACATATACATTTTTGAAAAATAAATTTATAGAAAATAGTACAAATAAATATTGAATTACAATATAATCTCAATTTTTGAACCTCCATTAAACGAATAAAATTTCCGGACTGAGAATATCGCATGAAGATGTTGCCGCATCACAATAATCTCAAAATTCTTTTAACCAAAGTTGCTTTAATTAAATAAACATCACATTTTTCAAGTTAATTCACTGTTATTTTAAACAAATTCTGGCGTTGATACGTTGGAATTTAGGTGCTAGTAATTTTGCGATCTTTTCTGTGAAATTAGTCTTTAAACATATATTCTTGCTTGCTTACTTTACATACTTCATCACGCTGTTTCCCCGCGGGGGTAGGCAGAGATGATAGAGCGCCACACCTTCTGTCCTGACACACAACTCTTGCCACTCATACATCTTCGCATACAAGCTCGACGATTGTTGAGGCTCCTAACAGGACCATCCTCCAGTATCTGGTTAATCTGGTCAAGGTTAAGAAGCCACGTCTTCTACGATCGTCCTCTCTTTCTGGTGCCGTCAACATTTGCGTAATATATTTTTATATCCCATTCTTTCACACCTCAACCTCACCGAGACTTGAGCCTGTAACTTCCGGTATAAGAATCCACTGAATACAAGGACCGCCACCGTTATATAGGAACCCGATTCGTTCGAGGTTTTACTGTATATTTTACTGTATATTCAATGATATTTTAATTTTATTATAACATTAACATATTTATTCATAATATATAAAAACTAGAAAAGAGTTAAAAAATTGAAATAATAATTCGAAAGAATGTCACATACTACATATAAAGTGAATATTGCTTTAAAACCTCCTATCAAAATAAAGATATCTCATAACCAACGACGACATCTTATTAGTTTATGGGAATGATAAAACTCACATATGAAATAAGGTGTGCAGATAAAACAGATATACAACTTCCAAAAATATTATTTGTTAGTCTATCATAGGTGAAATTGGTGAACATTACATTGTGTAAATTGATCACTTAAGGCAGCCGTACGATAGGTCGTAAGCCCTTTAAATATCCAAAAAGACGTCTATACCTACATTCCTATAAAAAAATAGTTTCGCCTCTATAAGACAACTATAATATATCTAGTTTAATATATTTAGTTTTTCTTTCAGCATTAACCCTCGCATAATAAGTATTTATAAAGTATATTTTTAATGTTTTAATTTAATTGAATAAAAAAAATTTGCTGGTGTTTTTACGAAAAAAATTAATGAGACACAAACAGAATACTACGTATACAACGCATTTAAAAATTATAGATTACTTATTTCTAACTCAGCCAAATATCCTAATTATAAGTGTTTTCTGCCTGCTCTAGTAACATGTATATAATTTATGTACCCGTGCAATGTTACCTTGTAAAATTGGCACAAAAAAAAACTGCACAGCAAACAGGCATGTACGATGCAAATGGTGAACGAGCAAACAAAATAAAATCGGTGATAATTATTGGGTTACCTTTTTACCAAATTATGGTTATCAAATTTATTAAGTGTCTATATTTTGTTTTTCACACTATCGCTTAAACGCTTATTAAGTTTATTTGGCTTGAAAATACAAACCGATTGTGTTAGCAGTTTTTCGCACATCAGAAAGGGACATTATATTCTTGTTCACCAAAAAGTCTGCAGTAAAACTGCAAAAGATTGAGACTATCCACATCGCCAAGTAGGGCAACGATGTCAACAAACCACTCTGAAATAACAACAAAATAAGATCAAAATATTTTATAATTAGATATTATTGCACGAGGAGTTTCATGTGATCTTTCGTTAAGCGTTCATTTAAACATAGTGATGAAATACATACGTCAATCTTATTACGCTGACACATAAAAGTGAAATACGCTGACAAATAAAAGTAGGTACATACGGAAAATAAACTATTTGTGTACTGCCAATCTTACGTATTGTCATAATATAATAAAAACTGTAATTGCATAATAATGTCTACAAATAAAAATATAAACCTGTATAAATAAATTAATTAATTAAGGAAAATAAAAAAATAATCTTAAACAAAACTTTAACCCTTTTTACATTAAACAATTATTCTACACATATTTACACTTGGACTTATGACTCACTCAACTTTCACTAACATTACACTTGATACTTTGTAGATACATAATTACTACCTTAAGAAAATAAATATTACTGACGAATTCAAAAAAATATTATAATTGTGTTCTATAACGCCACTCTGGGACAGGCGTAGCCTAGTAGAGTGGCATAATCCGCAAATTTAACAAAAAAAATGTGTAATTTATCTTATATTTTATTGTTAAATTAGTATTAAGTACCTTTATTTGTAAACAAGGATTTTTTTAAATAAATAAAAAAATAATAATAATAAAGTATCTACCAAATAGTTTCAACTATTACGTCGTTACAACTATTACAGTTACAACAAGTATATGAATTGTGAATATATTCATACATTTCGTAAAGAGATTCATGCATTATTACTATCCACTGAATCTACTATCCAAAAAAAATTTAATGTTAAAAATTTGAAATATTTTCTAAAAAAATTACGGATGAATTGATGTAATGAAAATTGAAATTTTATATGCGATTTTTACTTTATTTATAAACCAACGTCTGAATATACAAAGAACAAAATGTTTGCTTCAGCACAAGCACAGCTTGGTGAGTCTTAAATTATGTATATTACTTAGAATTATGTTTGATAATATATTAAATATATGTTTAACAATGAACATATAAATAATATGAAGGGTATAAAAGCAAAGCAACACTATCCGAAAAAAATTAATGCAGTCATCGAGATTTACTAATTTTTAATGTATTTAATTAAAGATTTTGTAAGGAACATAGCATACAAATTTATAGGAAATATGATTTTGGAAGAGATAGATATATAAAATCTAGAATTCAGTTCATTCTAAATTAGTAATCTTCTGTGACTGCATATTGAAAAAATATTCATTCTTGGGGTACAAGTTTTTCTAAAAATATAATTAAACAAAAAAAATACATTAAGTCATTATCGTCATCATCATTACGTGGCTACGATCGATTGATAATCTTTGCTTTCTCAACTACGATGCGAAAGTTTTCGCTATTGCCATCTATTTTCACAAGTTTGCATCAGTAACGTCACCCGATCTTTTTCGAGGTATTTCCTATAGTCGCCTTAATGAAGGCAATTTTAAGACAACTCCAGTCCTGAGTACTGAGCGATCTTTAGTGTACCTGGTATACTAAAGATCGCTCAGTACTCATTTAAAACTTGCAGCTCACGGTTCAGATCAATCGAGTTCGACAGCTGGCGAATAATATAAATACTAGTGTCCGACCGAAACAGGACTTTCTACCGAAACCGAATCATCGGTATCTATCTCAGTTTTGGCCGAAACCGAAACCTTTTTAGACACGTTAAAAATCTATTGTTTACTGAAATATGTCTTATTTTTTACACTTATACAGACAGTTAACACGTGTTAAATGAAATAAAAAACAATAATTTAAGTATTTGAAATTTTTTTTTTATATTACTGCTAAAAAAAAAAAAATTAACAAAACATTCTTAGAACAAAAATTTGTCGTTACGTTATAAAGGAAGGACTTAATTAATTGCGTTTGCAATCACAACATTCTTAAGACTAAATTTAACTTTTATTCATTTATTGAGATCTTTTAATTGCAGTTAGTAATGTATGATTACCTAATTATTAATTAGTAAGTAGCGAACTCAGCTGATGTTGGAGAGTGACACACGAGCCACGAACTCACCCGAAGTCAGCCGAACGAAGCGCGATAATTCACGAATGCAGTTTCGGCGCGGCTTTTCTGCCGAAACCGAAACTTCGGTCGGTCACTAATAAATACGATAAGCGAGCTGTGAAACCGCGCGAGTCAGGTGTACCAAAGACAAATGGAATACCTATTCTCGAGCGTCGAATTAGTGAGAATTGCTGAATAAAGTGTGGCCGAATCCGTGTCAATACAAATAGCCTGCGAATAGTTTTATACGTGATTATTTTGTACTTGCTGAAAATGATAATAAATAGAAACTATGTTTTTTTTTACCTGTTTCATGTCAATTCCATGGACTTCTTTGAGATACGTAGGAGTTTCAAGAAATAGGGTCAAGAATCCATAGTTTATACCGATGTGAGACACGCAAATAGCCAATAGAGGAACTGACGTGAATATGGAGCGCCACGGGGTTTCCATTTTCCGTATCGTGAAAGTATTCGAATCCTGTAATAATGATTAATAAAATGTATATACTGGGTGTAAAAAGGCAATCCGCAATACTTTACACTAAAGTTTACATTTTTTTTCAATTTTCTGACTACTGTAAAATATTAGACTATCATTTAAATAATTTATACCGAATGTGAAAAATTCATTCGATATAATGCAAGTAAAATAAAATGATTGTCGCCTTGCAAAAATCCTATTCAAATTTCTGCAAGGTTTTAATAATTTCATTTGACTTGTATTAAAAAGCTAATGAATTAGTGATATTCTAAATATGTTACTTTAATGAAGAAACCTATACGCAGAGTATAGGTCTCTTCATTAAAGTAAGTTCTTGTTTTTGTGTTTCAATATGTGTAGATACATTTATTATATACAGGGTTATTTGGAAAACATTAATATATTCCTGACTTGATTAAGAGTCGAAAATATTCAAGCAGTCATGATCTAATATGAATAGTTTTGCAATATCAAAGTTTGCATTTTTTTTCAATATTTCCGACTTATTTTTTACAAAACGTTGAGCTATCATTACAGTAACTTATATCGATTACGAGAAATTCATTTGTTTCAATACAAGTTAAATAAAATGATCAAATCCCTGCAGAAATTCCAATTGGAATGTTTTTTAATTGGAATTATTATTATTTTATTTAACTTGTATTAAAGGGAATGATTTTTTTATATTCGATGTAAGTTACTGTGATGATAGTCCAACGTTTTACAAAAAATAATTCGGAAATATTTTAAAAAATGCAAACTTTGATGTCGCATATCTCCATAACATTTTCGACGAATGTAGTCCTGTGAAGTTATTAGTGTTTTCCAAATAACCCTGTATAGTACACACACACACACACACACATATATATAGATTTTTCAAATATTGTGTCTCTGAATCAAGATAAGTCTCAAGTCTGTTTCATTCCGTGAACACGAGGCTTAAATCAGGTTAAGGTATGCCAATGATAAATTAAATTACACATTTTACTAAACTTACATTTCTTTCTTCAAATATACCAAGAGAATTTTCGATGTATTTTCTTTCTTCTTCAGAAATGGTCTTGTGGTGGCTGGGACTGTCTGATCCATAATAAAACCAAATTATTGCCATAACTGTTGCCAATGCACCGAACAGGTAGAAGACAGATGGCCACCCGAAGGAGCTGGCAGAGAGATACCCAGCCACAGGCATTCCGAGGACAGTACCAAGTGGTGGACCTGGGAGGGCAAAACAGTTTTTTTAAGTTGTTTTTTTAATCACCTGTTCTTTGACGTCATGTTTCTCGATATATTGTAAATAAAAATTCACTTAAAAATTAAATCTTTAATAAAAGATTACATTGTAGTATTAATTTAACTTTAGAGATACATATTTTCAATTATTTAAATTTCACTAAGCTTTGTATTACGTGTGTTGGATTATTTTGTCACTACTTTGGTTTTGAGAAGAGCGTACCATCTCTTCACCGTGTGTAATTAATAACTAATTTTAAATAATATGATGTAATAATTACACCCGATGATGATGAGAGGGATTTTTCCTTCAAAACTATAGTAGTGATAAATAACTCAAATATTGTAGTAGTACAAATTTTAAATGAAAAATAATTTTAATTAAAATGTTGCATCACTATAACTTCCATGTCATTTAAAAGATGATTTTTATTTAAACTTTGTTCTACAAACATGAGTTATTGATTAATACTACAGTTTCGAGAGGAGTAGTCCCTCTAATAATCAGGTATAGTTAATAACTAAGTTATAACTAAGAGAGACTTCTCTCGAAACTATAGTTGAAATCAATAACTCATATTGTGTGAGTAATAAAATGTTGCACGACGAAGTAACTGCCATATCTTTCGATGATATTAACTTCTATGTCAATTAATGTATATAAAGATTATCAATATTACGAGATTGATATCAATATAAGAAAACAGATTATCAATACATAAGGTTAATAAATAACCCTACAATATATTAAAATGCTATGCGAACACTGAAATTATATAACTGGCAATCGCCGTATAAGACGCCACAGATAATAAAATGCACCCTTATTTTTGTAAGCTAGAAATTATATTGAATAAAAGTAGAATAGAAAAATTGAATAAACTAGAAATAAAAAGTGAATAAATACTTAATCATTAAAATACCTATAAAATAAACATTATTGACAAAATGAAAGATGTATTGCTCATGATCACCAGAATTAGGAAAATCAGCTCGTTTCCGATTTCTCTGAATGATTGCATTTTCTTACACAATATCGTCTTCTGTGCCATCAAGTGATGCATTCTTTTTTACATGAGAATTTTTCAATTTGAATTCGAATTATAGAATTCACTCGACCTTACCCTAGTAAGAAATCATCGAATATAAAACGCACTACAAGTACAGAGATACCAAAATACGAAACACATGTTTCTTATAATCTATGTTGTATGGTAATTGTACGTTTACATTTACATATATACAAATTTTCTTTTGGTCACAACGTTGCCATACACATATTCATAACAAATTCAATACTTATACTAGCTACAACCCGTCAAAAATGACGCAATTTTATTATATATTTTGACCGATAGTTAAGACTGTGAAAACAGATAATTGAGTAGCGTAGCGTCTTAATAACGTCAGTGATAGACACTACTAGAGGATTATGTTTTTTTTTGCTTCTTATTCCTCATTATTATTTGAGACATTTGGTATCGTTAGTGACGGACATTTTTAAGTAGAGAGTTATACTTTTTTTGTACCTCATTTTATACACCTCATCATCATTTGTGCCATCTGGTAACGGACATTGCTACATAGAGAATTATATATTTTGAATAAATGTTAATACCAATGACATATGCGATATAGTAATGGTTGCACTGATTAATTTTAATTTTCATTTAACTGAAATGTTTTTAAAAAAATCTAATATTAAAAAAAAATATAATTCCGAGTATTTTATATAAAAAGCATGAAGTCAATGTTTTCATTTTATTTAATAACAATTTTGAAATCATACCAATTTTGAAAACGGAATGAGATCAGCTATTGGATTCTAGGAAGTTAAGGACGGACAACGAAATTATTATTATTGGGGATTGAAACGCAAGACTTAATTCAGGAAGCTAGTTATACAAATAGTTAATGTAAACTTTACATACAATATGTTACATAGGTAATAGGTACTATAGAAACTCACCCGCATACACAAGATTTGTGATTCGGCTTCTTTCATTTAGGGGTGCCCATTTTCCCAGCAACGTGTTCAGGGAAGGATAAATACAGCCCTGTGCCAGGCCTTGCAGTATTCTCAAAGTAAGAAGGGCCTTCCACTCGCCCTAAAAACATTAAGTAAATTTATTATAAATTTAAAGAAATTTCATTTGAAAATTAAATTTGTGTATTTTATTCTATTAAATATATTGTTTCGCGCTTTTATTGAAATACGTCTAATATGTATAATATACGTAGTACACACGGTAACGAAAAACCATGGAATTATTCGTCTGTAGGTATACTATGTTGGTACATTATATAAAATGTATGAGTGAGTAATAGACGATATTATGTTTAGAAAAAAAAATTAAATGTTATAAATAATACAGGCCGAAACATCCAAGCTTGAGTAAATCACACAGAGTAATTGTGACCTCACCGGAAATCGAACCCGGATAGCTCCGTGTGAGAAGCCAGTATCGTGCCCACTGGGCTACGAGGGCCGCTTTAGAAAGAGATATTTTCAGAATACTATCATGGGTCATCGCTACGGGAGACAAATGAAAATATGAAATGAATCATCGATTTATCAATTAGGGATTAATTATTTTATTGAATTGACAAAATCAAACGAATTAAATTAAAATTTGTTCTTTTCTTGAATTCACACTATTTCGCAATTTATCATTCGTCCATGAACACTTTGTTATCGCTGGGTAATACTTTATTTTTTATTGTATCACTTGCTAGAAGATTCCATTTAATTCTCGCACACGGAAGTCGCACTTATTCGTAACGTCGGTTAGGTACACCGCTAGATTATTTCGCTAAATATCTGTCGCTCCTGTCGATTATCTCACGATTAGCCACCCCGGCCGTCGGTCCACGGCTGATATCGCACCGGTGCTCCTTGTATTTATATCTATGTTTTTCGAAATCTCGAGAATATTATTTTGTCTTCGATTTTATTATTGTCATCGGCATATTACGAGGAGTTCTGTATGTAATCTCTTCTACCATCTCTTTACAATACATTTAGGAAAAAAAATATTACAGAAGAGAATGTTAAAGAATTATGCTAAAAACCTAGAAGAATGAAGCTAGTAAATAAATTTATAATATAGTAAATTAGTGTTACATTTTTTTTTGGTTTAATTTATCAGTAAATTGTCATTGCAGTAACTCTACGGTGATAAATATATTTTTTTAATAATCTAAAATCTGCGATCTCTTTCAACAATAGTCTGTCATTGATACGTGTTGATGCGAGGGACTGCACCTTTTGAAATTATAATTTAAAAAAACTCAGTTCACAGTTCAATATGTAGTACCTACCTATAGATTATTTCAAAAAAATCTATTAAGTTTTCACTAAGCAACAAATATTATAATAAATCAAAAATATGTAGGAAAAACGTAAATTAAAAATACCTTATATTAGGTCCTTACATATGAAATTCACGTTTTGCCGTACTGGCAAATTTGATCTCAAATATCTTCTCTTTGGTTAGGAATTCCAAATCCAAATTTATACAGCTATTTACTCATGTATTTGTGTTTTGAAAATTATAATTCATTTGTTTTTTCCTCAATTGTTTTTTTCTTTGCGTCACTCAGTTTACAAAATGAAAAACTTGAAATATCGCGTTATTTACGAGTACGTGTTCCACCGTAGCACCAGGCTGCAGAAACGGCTCGAAGGATTAATGATGTGTATGGCGACGGTGCCGCAAAAGAAAACACAGTGCGTTTTTGGTTCCAACGTTTTCGTTCTGGAAATTTCGACCTGCAGAACAAGCCCCGTGGACGGCCGGAGACCAAAGTTGATAATGAAGAATTGAGAAGGCTATTGTGGAAGCGGATCCATCGCAAACCACATCCGAGTTAGCTGCAGGCTGCGGTGTTAGTGATAAAACTGTTTTAATCCACTTGAAGCAAATTGGTAAGGTGAAAAAGCTTGAAAGGTGGGTACCTCACGAATTGAGTGAAGCAAATCAACAAACGCGCGTTGACTGCTGCGTTGCATTACTCAACCGGCACAATAATGAAAGGATTTTAAATCGAATCATTACCTGTGATGAAAAGTGGATCCTGTACGATAATCGGAAGCGCTCATCGCAATGGCTGAACCCTGCCGAACCAGCCAAACCATGCCCCAAGCGAAAATTGACTCCAAAAAAGTTACTTGTGAGCGTTTGGTGGACTAGTGCTGGTGTCGTTCACTACAGCTTTCTTAAATCTGGCCAGACGATTACGGCAGATGTCTATTGTCAGCAACTGCAAACCATGATGGAAAAGCTAGCTGCTAAACAACCGAGGCTGGTTAATCGCTCTAGGCCACTGCTGCTTCATGATAACGCTAGACCACACACTGCACAACAGACGGCTACCAAATTAGAGGAGCTTCAATTGGAATGTCTAAGACATCCACCGTACTCTCCGGACCTTGCCCCAATAGATTACATTTTTTTCGAAATTTGGATAACTTCTTGCAAAGGAAAAAATTCAACTCCGATGGGGCAGTCCAAACCGCCTTCAAAGATTTTATTGATTCCCGTCCGAATGGTTTTTTAAGTAAAGGGATCGATGAACTACCTATGAGATGGCAAAAGTGCATAGATAGCAATGGTACATACTTTGATTAAATAAATATATTATAATAAAAAAAATCGGCTTTATGTTCCTCCCATACTAAACGCCAATTTCAAATGTAAGGACCTAATATATCCAAGTATCTTGATTAAAATGTACCGTAAAGTTCATTAGATAAATATTTTACACATAAGAGTTACTTTACCAAAGAAACCGCCCAAGGAACGACCAAGGACAGCATCCCATTAATTCCTAGAGCAAAAACCAGGAGCCGCTTTCCTCCAAACATGGTGGCCAGGATCCCCGCCGGGAACTGTAGAACCAGGTAGCCCACGAAGAAGGAAGAGAGGACGAGGTTCTGAACTCGCTTGTCCCATTGATAGAACTGAAAAAACGTTGCGATAAAATTATGAAAATATTCGACTTGTGTGGAAAGCTTAAAGCATTATGCCTACAAAAAATGTCTCTGAAAATACTATAAGCAACCCATGTTAAACAAGGTTACATTAGTTCCTTTTAAATAAATCCAGTTGATGTAAAAATCTAATATTTATTTAAAATATCAATAGTAGGTATTAAAAACTATTTCATCAATTTAATTATGATAAGAAATGTAGTTTTTTAATATATTCCGTTAATGTAGTAAAAGTTCGGTCTAAAACCAACAACTTTCGTATTATAGCGAGAAAGATACATGCAGCCATCCAGAGATGGACCTCGGAAACGGATGTACCGACACGGACACGCGGTATGTTCCCTTCCGGTCGACCAGTCTGTCGATACCGGGGGTCAACCAGAAACAAGACCTAACCACGGCTGCATGGCCACAGCCTTTAACACCCACTTCCCGCTGCGCAGAGCGAGCTGGTCTAGATAATTTTATATCTCTCAGTACAACATAAATGGTGTATGGGCAGTTACTTGTTAGTATACCATTCGTATCACTAAACAGTTACCTACATAAATGTATACAGTGTATATATTTAAATGTAAATAATTTTGAAGTCAAAGAGTATTTAATGAATGTTCATGAGTTATAATATGGATGAATTATACATAAAACGAACCTCATAACTCCCCATTCCAGTACTTAATTCATTATTTAAAGAGAGCATGAACTGGGCTCTTAACTATCTCGTTTAAAGAGATTTGAGAAATGAACAAAGACAAAACTTATACAGTGAAATATTTTTTTAATTAAATAATCAATATTGGCAAACTTTGTACTTTCTTATTTATTTATAAAACAAACCTTTACAGCATCGTTCTCTGAACTTCGGCTGGTCATGGCAACGATAGCGATGCTCATCGAGGATCTGATGCAGAACGCCACCACGACACAGAGTAACATCAGAAAGGCTTGAAAATGACGCACTCCAACACCAAGCTCTGTACATATTGTATAATTATCTATTATTTGTGTGGTATAAATGCAAAGGCAGCAATATCCAAAAAATTAACAAAATGTTTTGAATGCAATCACCGAGGATTACTTAATTAATAATGTACTGAATTCTCTATTTTATCCTTTCCAAAATTATGTTTCCTATAAATTTATAGGTTTTGTTTCCTATAAAATCTCGAATTCAGTATATTATAAATTATTAAGGCTGGACACTCACTGAAAATGCATATTTCGGCGTTTTTTGTGTTTTTTGTGGGTTTTTATTATTCTTTTATATCAGAATGTATATTCTAGACTGCAATTTTAAGGTAATAACTTAGTCTTTGTTTTTATATAAAAGTAATAAACTGAACATTATTTACAACAATTAAGAAAATATAAGCATTAATCGACAGGCCGCGGCCAAAAAAATCGTTTTTTTGCATCTGCAATCTGTACTACTACAATCAAAGACGTGCAGATCCTAGGCGGCGCAAAGTTTCAATGAATATTTATATGTATCTACGCATAATATATTTTTTATAAAGTAAACTTCATTTTCTAGAATCCGTACTAAGAAAATTAAGAAATATTCGATATTAATAAAGTTATAAAAATTTTGATTTGGAAGAAATTTTTACATTTTTTGTAGATTTAAAAACGCTTTTTATTTATATAAAGATATGATTTTGAAAAAATTAACTTAATAAATTTGCAGTCTCGAATATACATTCTGATATAAAAGAATAATAAAAACCCACATTTTCGAAAAAAGAAAAAACGCCGAAATATGTATTTGCAGTGAATGTTCATATAACATATAACAATATATTATAAACCGTAAATATATTGAGGATGAACGCGAGAAATGACGTATGTTTGCAACATTTATGGAATTCTAATTTTTTGATGATATGCTAGATTAAAAAGTTTTTAATTTGAAAATATA
>JADDOH010023796.1:0-39970 GCA_016648135.1 Agrypnia vestita | reverse complement strand
GCTGAACCCTGCCGAACCAGCCAAACCATGCCCCAAGCGAAAATTGACTCCAAAAAAGTTATTTGTGAGCGTTTGGTGAACTAGTGCTGGTGTCGTTCACTACAGCTTTCTTAAATCTGGCTAGACGATTACGGCAGATGTCTATTGTCAGCAACTGCAAACCATGATGGAAAAGCTAGCTGCTAAACAATCGAGGCTGGGTAATCGCTCTAGGCCACTGCTGCTTCATGATAACGCTAGACCACACACTGCACAACAGACGGCTACCAAATTAGAGGAGCTTCAATTGGAATGTCTAAGACATCCACCGTACTCTCCGGACCTTGCCCCAATAGATTAACATTTTTTTCGAAATTTGGATAACTTCTTGCAAAGGAAAAAATTCAACTCCGATGGGGCAGTCCAAACCGCCTTCAAAGATTTTATCGATTCCCGTCCGAATGGTTTTTTAAGTAAAGGGATCGATGAACTACCTATGAGATGTCAAAAGTGCATAGATAGCAATGGTACATACTTTGATTAAATAAATATATTATAATAAAAAAAATCGGCTTTATGTTCCTCCCATACTAAACGCCAATTTCAAATGTAAGGACCTAATATATCCAAGTATCTTGATTAAAATGTACCGTAAAGTTCATTAGATAAATATTTTACACATAAGAGTTACTTTACCAAAGAAACCGCCCAAGGAACGACCAAGGACAGCATCCCATTAATTCCTAGAGCAAAAACCAGGAGCCGCTTTCCTCCAAACATGGTGGCCAGGATCCCCGCCGGGAACTGTAGAACCAGGTAGCCCACGAAGAAGGAAGAGAGGACGAGGTTCTGAACTCGCTTGTCCCATTGATAGAACTGAAAAAACGTTGCGATAAAATTATGAAAATATTCGACTTGTGTGGAAAGCTTAAAGCATTATGCCTACAAAAAATGTCTCTGAAAATACTATAAGCAACCCATGTTAAACAAGGTTACATTAGTTCCTTTTAAATAAATCCAGTTGATGTAAAAATCTAATATTTATTTAAAATATCAATAGTAGGTATTAAAAACTATTTCATCAATTTAATTATGATAAGAAATGTAGTTTTTTAATATATTCCGTTAATGTAGTAAAAGTTCGGTCTAAAACCAACAACTTTCGTATTATAGCGAGAAAGATACATGCAGCCATCCAGAGATGGACCTCGGAAACGGATGTACCGACACGGACACGCGGTATGTTCCCTTCCGGTCGACCAGTCTGTCGATACCGGGGGTCAACCAGAAACAAGACCTAACCACGGCTGCATGGCCACAGCCTTTAACACCCACTTCCCGCTGCGCAGAGCGAGCTGGTCTAGATAATTTTATATCTCTCAGTACAACATAAATGGTGTATGGGCAGTTACTTGTTAGTATACCATTCGTATCACTAAACAGTTACCTACATAAATGTATACAGTGTATATATTTAAATGTAAATAATTTTGAAGTCAAAGAGTATTTAATGAATGTTCATGAGTTATAATATGGATGAATTATACATAAAACGAACCTCATAACTCCCCATTCCAGTACTTAATTCATTATTTAAAGAGAGCATGAACTGGGCTCTTAACTATCTCGTTTAAAGAGATTTGAGAAATGAACAAAGACAAAACTTATACAGTGAAATATTTTTTTAATTAAATAATCAATATTGGCAAACTTTGTACTTTCTTATTTATTTATAAAACAAACCTTTACAGCATCGTTCTCTGAACTTCGGCTGGTCATGGCAACGATAGCGATGCTCATCGAGGATCTGATGCAGAACGCCACCACGACACAGAGTAACATCAGAAAGGCTTGAAAATGACGCACTCCAACACCAAGCTCTGTACATATTGTATAATTATCTATTATTTGTGTGGTATAAATGCAAAGGCAGCAATATCCAAAAAATTAACAAAATGTTTTGAATGCAATCACCGAGGATTACTTAATTAATAATGTACTGAATTCTCTATTTTATCCTTTCCAAAATTATGTTTCCTATAAATTTATAGGTTTTGTTTCCTATAAAATCTCGAATTCAGTATATTATAAATTATTAAGGCTGGACACTCACTGAAAATGCATATTTCGGCGTTTTTTGTGTTTTTTGTGGGTTTTTATTATTCTTTTATATCAGAATGTATATTCTAGACTGCAATTTTAAGGTAATAACTTAGTCTTTGTTTTTATATAAAAGTAATAAACTGAACATTATTTACAACAATTAAGAAAATATAAGCATTAATCGACAGGCCGCGGCCAAAAAAATCGTTTTTTTGCATCTGCAATCTGTACTACTACAATCAAAGACGTGCAGATCCTAGGCGGCGCAAAGTTTCAATGAATATTTATATGTATCTACGCATAATATATTTTTTATAAAGTAAACTTCATTTTCTAGAATCCGTACTAAGAAAATTAAGAAATATTCGATATTAATAAAGTTATAAAAATTTTGATTTGGAAGAAATTTTTACATTTTTTGTAGATTTAAAAACGCTTTTTATTTATATAAAGATATGATTTTGAAAAAATTAACTTAATAAATTTGCAGTCTCGAATATACATTCTGATATAAAAGAATAATAAAAACCCACATTTTCGAAAAAAGAAAAAACGCCGAAATATGTATTTGCAGTGAATGTTCATATAACATATAACAATATATTATAAACCGTAAATATATTGAGGATGAACGCGAGAAATGACGTATGTTTGCAACATTTATGGAATTCTAATTTTTTGATGATATGCTAGATTAAAAAGTTTTTAATTTGAAAATATATTACTAGATCAATATTTAATGTTTAGAAAATATTCATTTGTTTCAGGATTTTCAGGATTTTACCAGTATTTTCATATGGTCAAATAAGTGGGATTCACTCTCAGAAAAAAGGTTTCAGCCGTTTATAAATAAAATATACCTAAAAGAACTTCATAGAGTTATATTATGAATGAAAACTGTTTCCAAATAGTTATTTTCATCCGTATTCTGAAAATAGCAATGTCTAGATCTTTAAGATCTTTATCCCAACACTTAATAGACGATAATAAAAATTAAAAATAAACGAGACGTAGCTTTACGTCGGTGTTTGTTTCTGTAAGTTTCTACATGAGATAGATATAGAGGGAGGGAGAAAGATGTAAATTGTTATCTGTCAAATGTCAAGATGGGAAGATTTGAATACTCCGTAACGCGGACAAGTTTAGCCATGATTTTTCATCTGGACGCTGTGGATGAAGAAATTAATACGTTTGTAAGAAACAATCTTTCTTATATCATCTTTTAATACAGTGTATTTGAGCCGTATAATTACAAAATCCGCTCTGGTCGAATTTTGAAAAAATGAGGTTAGATTTTCATATAGTGGAGTATCTAAAAATCTATCGAACACTGAGTAAAAAATCCCACTCCACTGCGTTAATAGTAAGACAAACATTTGGATGAGTTGCAAAACTTGCTTCGAATCACATGTGAGTTGAGAAATACTCTCTGAAAGTACTGCAATGCGTAATTAAGAAGTGTCAAAATAATCTCCGTTCATAAAAGTGCGTAGCAAATTTGTGTTTCTCATATCTTACTAACATATTCATTATAATATATGCGGATCAATTGCCACATTGAAAATTATTTGTTTAAGCATACCTACATTATTTTATTAATGCTTATAAATGTTTGATTTTTCATAGTTTTCGAATAGCCTTATGCAATTTATAACATAAAATATTGTTGAACTTTCAGGTGATTGTGGGTATCCATCAGAGTCCTAGCTTCTTATGCTTTCATAAAATCCAGGAAAGAATACACCGAATCTAGGTATACAAAAGCGCACAACAAAATCAGAAATGTTGTGAAGACAACTTTTTAAGTCAACATTTCGGTGCATTCAATTCTGCATTAGTCGGACCGTTGCTGGACAAATCGTATACTCATGTGTAGTTCTACACAATATATGTATATATGAAATGTTGCAATGGCAGCACAACTAATGGTAACTTTTGATTTATTTTATTCATTTAATGGAAAACCGAAGACTTTCTATATAATGTTACAATATTTTAATTATTTTGATTTCAGGTGATGTTGCAGTTTTCAGTTTTAGTAAAAAATCTTCCGTTTAATGCACATATAAAAAGCTTACCAAGATGGGGTCGACAAGTCTGGAATAATGTTGTACAGTGATAATAAAAAAAAAGCTTTGTTTACCATTTTTATATTTATAAATTTTGTTTGTTTATTGTTGTTTTAGTTTATTATATATTATTTTGACTTTGTACATTTAATAACTCCGCCTTGTTTAAGAATAATTATTCTAAATATATTCAATACATTCAGAATTTTTGTCAGTTTTCTTTACGGTTCTTTTTGGAAAATGTATTTATTTTATACATTAAATTATTAATACCTATATACATAGGTATTAATAATTTATGTATATTCATTAGAGACTGTTGATATTTTAGTTTTGTTTAACTTATTCTTAATTTTAACTTATTATGATCCTAAGAACAATTAAAGTGCAATAGCAGTGATTCTTACTTTATTTTTGATTTGAGGGTAGTATTTTATGTAATTATGAACAATGATATTAAACATACTTATTGAATGAAATAAATGTCTCCAAAGTTTGCGTTTATTTTTCAATATTTCTGAATTGTGTAAAAAAAATAAAATGAAATTATATTGAATATTAAAAAATCATAATCATTAATATAATTCAAATAAAATGATAAAAGTATTTTTCAAATTTGTGCAGGGTTTTAAACATTTTATTTGACTTGTATTAAAGCAAATAAATTTTTGATATTTGTCACACTACCTATGCTGTCTAATGATAGTCCTACGTTTAACAGAAGTTAAGTCATAGATATTGAAAAAAATGCAATTTTCATCATCGTTTTGAAAGTCATTGATCTCTAACTATTGATATTAGAACACTATTTATTGTTCATAATTTGAACATTTTCGACTCATAATTTATTCAGGAATCTGCCTGTAAAGTATGGTGGACCAGCTCCCTGTATAACAGACACATAACAAATAACACTGATGACACATGACGTGGTTGGAAATCTTTTTCGCTGTCTTAATTGCCGGCAAAGCATAAAATAAAGTTTAACGAGTTTAGAAGTGCATCATTTAAACAAAACTGTCCTAATATTGAAATGAAACTAAAAAATATGGCTGTGTTGATAGATATTATTGACACAGAAAATATTATTAGATCCCACCGAAGTTCTTCAGTAATCAATTCTTTACTGGTACAACTGTACAAAGAAAGATTTAAAATATCAAAAGCAAAATATAATGACCTGCGTAAACTATGTGAAAATGGCATAATTCCCAGAAGATTTCGTCGTGAATACTTGACATTGTCCCATGATCCTAAAGCGGCTGTTGTTTTAGCAAATCAAATGAGGATGATGCACAAGTATAGCACTGTGCATTTGGTGTATGTTACCAAAAACTTTAAAAATTTGTTTGTGCGTAGATCAAATAAAGTATACCTGTGCATTTATTTATCTTACAGCGTTTTATTGTAAAGAGAACATACTTGACAATAGATAATTTATTGAATATTATTATGTCAAATATTCTTATCATTATAATTAATTTTTTTATTTATTCTTTGGGAGGGATTGTAATGTGGGAACTCCTGCATTTTTAGAATATCATTAGTGTCGAACTTAATTGTTTCCAAGAATTAATATTAATAATTTAGTCTCTATTTCATTTGCAACAAATTGTATAGCTATCCTCTTCATTGCATGTATTACCTTTCATTGGTGTTTGAACAAAATTGTTTCTTAGAATCGTGCAGAAATACAAAATTATGTAGCATTTATTTTCAATAGTTTTCTTATAAAAACTTAATTGTTACCATGAATTAATATCAATAATGTGCTCTATCTCATTTACATGTAACTGTATAGCTATCCTCTTCATTGTAGGTATTACCTTTCATTAGTTTTTGTAAATTGCTTCTTAGAATCGTTCAGAAATACAAAAAAACTACAGCAAAGCAGTAATAATTAATCGATTTTTATAATGATAAGCGAAAGACATTAATAAAATAAATACTCTATATTAAATTTTGTTCCTAAAGTATATTCCTTAAAAAATGAGAAGAAAAAATCTTCCGTAAAATTTTGTTTTTGTCAGTCATGTTTTGGCTATCATGGGATGATATAGAAAGAAAAACACTTGTTCTTTTAGTTCTACATTTTTAATTTTTGAGACGCGTTTCGCCTTATGAGGGCATTGTCAATCTCATAAGATATTGATTGATTGGTAATGCCCTTATAAGACGAAACGCGTCTAAAAAATTAAAAATGTAGAACAAATCTTGCTTCATCAAAAGAGAAGGTGAAAAAACTGATCACGCTCCTTGGAGGTAGCAGAATTATAAATATTGAGACTTAAAATTCCTGAAATTGATATCATTAGGTCAAAATATTGTAATAACGCTTCCGTCAATATGAAGAAAACGCGTATAAGTTTTTACCTACTGACAATTTCAATTACAAACCTTTGTTGTAATTTTAAATATCATTTGCGCCTATCTTTGACATTTGACATAAATATATGTACCTACCTATGGGTACAGAGTTAAGGGATGTCACCGATAAATCGGTTTTGCTAATTTCGCGTTCCGTCATTTTTGCGGTAGGAACTTTTCTGCATTTGGGACATAAAAAAGATTTTAGATTATAATAATAAGTAAAAATTGGACTCGTGTCCCAATATACCGCTTTGTATATTTATACTTGAAATACGAAGTTTTATGCTACATAATACGTACTATAGATAGCATAAAACCACAGTATATTAAGAACAGTAATACGTTTTCATACAAACGGCCGCTACCCATTAAAATGTGTGCGTGCGTGCTCGGCGCCGTATACGCACGCACTGTGCCGCACACATTGACATAGAATATGGGGGCACAAGGCGGCGGCAGTAAGGGCCGTGCCTTCGGTGCTATTCGCGCTCACAGCCACGGCTTTAAAAAAAAATGCGCTTCCTGAAAAAAAGCCTTTTTTATGTTTGTGGTGCTTTACTAAAAAGGAGTGTTGATCATCACAAAGACTGAGTTTTTAAAAATCTACGTTGATGTTAATCAGCGTTCTTGCAATTTAAGTGCAGAAACTAGATATACTAATTATAGAAATTTTCGGGTTTCGTGTCTACCTTATGCGTCGGAATCTTAGACGCTACGAGTTAAAAGAAAGGGAGTAAAAATAAAGTGATAACCCTAGCGTCAATGCAAGAGTAGGCTAATAACTCGCCGACAGGCCGGAGATAAACTACTGTTATGGGTATACTGTGATAAAACGTTCGTATTTCAAGTATAAACATACATATATTATATATTCGCTTGGCGAAGGTAACGTACCGAAACTTACGCTAAAATACCAAAATCACGAAAATGATTATTTTATCAAAACGAATTTGATTCTGATTAATATTTTATTATACACAAGTGCTTTTGTACAAGATCTTGTGCAATCATTTTGTACAAAAATGATACTGGATCTCATATTGTACCACGATTTTTGATTTTGATAAAATATAAAGAAATCACTTAAATTAAAAGAGATGTTAGAAAAATCAAGAAATATATATATTTAAGTGAAATATAATTATATTTAAACCTAGCACATTGACGAAAAATCATAATTTTAAGGAATTAACTTGTATTTTGAGCATGCGATGCATGAAATTTTTTTTTTTATAAACCTTATCCCAAAATACACAACGTTAAAATTAAATTTCGATGTAATTTTGAAATTATTATAATTTTGAAACACATTTGTGTTGACTAGACCTCTTTTCATTTAAGAAAGAAAATCGAATTAGTATGTGTAAGCCATGCGTACGACGCACGTTGTTTCATTGCGTTGGCGTTTACGGGTATAAACACCAACACAATGAAACAATTCGCATCATACGCACGGCTTACACATACTAAATTAGATTGTCTTTCTTAAATGGAAAGAGGTCTACCCGTCCGACCGATTAAAGTAGGTACTATAAGTTTTAAGAGAACTCAATAAATAAAAAATAAAAAAATGTCGATTCATAGGAATGTGCACATCCCTTCCATCTGTTGCGAATAACTTAACGTTTGTTTACGTTTTAGAGCGTTCTCATTGGTTGAATTCATTAATTCCAAACCTGTCAAACTTAAAACGTCCCATTTGACGGCGTCACAATGTTATATGAATAGCTGTCAAGATCCAGATATAACATAAAGATCCAGACATTGCTATCTTCAGAATCGGGCCCAATATTGGTCATTAAATACTGCTGAGTACTTAATTCATATTAAGAGTTACAGATAATATTGTAATCTATATTCAATAAATCTGTGATAAAACCGTTAGTAGTTATTTTGCTAAAGCATCATTGTCTAATTCCTAACCTCGTTATAAGCAAAGTTGAGTACATAACTATCTGAACACGAATTAATCTGACATATTTGTTATCATTATTGGAAATAAAACATAACGAGAGAGAGCAATAAGTATCTTCGGTTCGTTAGTTTGCCTTAGCTCAAACACCTAGGCTACAAATCTTAATTATTAGTATAT
The DNA here is from genome assembly GCA_016648135.1 of Agrypnia vestita. Lineage (NCBI taxonomy): Eukaryota > Metazoa > Arthropoda > Insecta > Trichoptera > Phryganeidae > Agrypnia > Agrypnia vestita. The sequence continues at coordinate 31,357 of JADDOH010023796.1, read as the reverse complement.
TTTACGACTTCACATATGATTCATTTCATATTTTCTTTCAACATTTCATCGATATTCAGAGTGAGTAAGTGCAGTATAACAGTGTGGAATCTTGTTTAAGACACGATAATTAGTGTGTACTTGGAATACTATAAATAATTCAACTATAAACATAAAATAGGGAAGTGAAAAACCACTGAAAAGCCTGACCGAGTAAATTATTGTTGAGTAGAATAGTTGTAGTAAATTAGTGAGCGAGTAAACTACCGTTATGCCAAATTAGTAAAATTTTACTGGCAGTATACTTAAAACGAGACGAATAAGGAATTTTGAATTATGATGGTGGAAAATTGGACAGTCGGCAATTACGGATTCGAAGAATATTTTGGTTTTTGTCTTCTAGGGTATTCTGCCGTGTTTTTACGACCTTTCTGGCCGACGTTTAGGATTCTATTGCAAGGTCCATCATCAGGGCTGATGTGTAATGTTGATGCTGGACTGATGATAGACCTGCAAATGTCCATCATCAGGGCTGATATGTAATTCTGATGCTGGGCTGATGATGAACCCTGCAATGGGATCCAAAATACGGCATAATACTCCAGAAACGAGACAAACCAGAAGATTCGGAACCGCCTTGAAAACCTAAGAACATTCAAAGATGGATTATTTGTAAAATAATGAAGATTTTTTTTAAAATCTAATGCGTCTTTTAACTCCTATCTAAAAGCAGAAAATTTTCACGAAAAGAAAACATTAGAAAATCGAAGAGCACGTGCTGATAATATATAATATATAGAACCGCTCATGCCAAAAATTCCTTTATTCACTGTTCACGAATAATTAAAGTTTAACCCAAATTGACTAAGCTTAAATATAAATCTAATTTAATTTTAAAAACTTTTATAAACAAAATGTTAAATAATCAACTCAATACAACTAACAATATCGCCGATCATTTTATCGTTCTTTATGAGCAGGGCCAGATGTCATTGAACACATCCACCTTCTCCTTTCCATACTGCAGATTCTACTAAAATCTTGTTTCTAAGACTTTGACATAATATTCCTTGATTTTGGAACATTTTAATTTTAATTGCTTGACTGTGCTGACCTGTAAGGATCTTTGTGTGTACCTGCGTGGCAGTACAAATCCTTCAGAAAAGGAACAAAGTGAACCAGAAGAACACGGTGAGACGTATGGCTCTTCTGATAAGGGAGGAACCAGTCCATCTACCTGGATCCGGAGAAAATCAAGGAAAACAACAAGAGCGTACTTCCTTTCATTGTCCATTGATCTCTCCAAAAACCTGTACCAAATCCTTTTCCCAATAACTTCTGCATTCCACAATCCATGTTCAAACACATCGCATAACTTTCCTTCTACCTTAACCCTTATTCAAACCTTCTCACCGCCTCTCCCCCCAGTCCTTCTTCCCTGTTTTTATTTTTCACTTTCACGTGATATTTTGTTATTTGTTTATTTATTCTTTGTTTAGTTTTGAATGCAGTCGTCGAGGATTAGGTACTAATTTAAAATGTACTGAATTATAGATTTTATATATCTATCCCTTCCAAATTCATGTTTCATATAAATTAATAGGCTTTGTTTCCTATAAAATCTCGAATTCAGTACGTTATAAATTAATGATCGTCGATGACTGCATTATATATTTTTTTGGATATTGCTACCTTTGCTTTTATACCCCACATATTATGTATTCTCTAACTAACTAACTAACTTGGGGGTAGGCAGAGAGGATAGAGCGTCATACTCTTCTGTCTTGACATACAACTTTCGCTTCACCTACATTCATACATCTTCGCATGCAAGCTCGACGGTTGTTGAGGCTTCTAATAGGACCATCTTCCAGTATCTGGTTAATCTGGTCATGCCACGTCTTCCGTGGTCGCGCTCTCTTTCTGGCGCCGCGCCGTCAACGCTTGCATTATATATCTTTCTTACCAAGCTTTCCTCATTTATTCGCTCAACATGCAACATGACAACAACAACGCTCAACATGCAACATGAGCGACCCTAATTTTTATTCTATGTACTATGCTACGATCAGCTTTACATTCATTCCTAATATCTTCATTCTTTACTCTAGCATACATGGATTTGTCACACATACGTCTAAGGGATCTCATCTCCACTGCATTCAATCTACTTATTATGTATTCTCAAAACATCTCAACGCTGTTTTGATATTATACACTTTGAATTGTTAAGATCCCTCAGGAAAGTTTTAATAAATAATTTTAATGTACATTTTAAAGGGAATATGCCAATCTTCACTATTGGACTTATTATTTTTTTTATTTCTTAATGTGGACATCTAATTTTGATATTAAAGAAGCTTTTTTAGTAAATGTATTTGCGCATGAATATAAATAAATAAAAAATTTAATGTATTTAGTGATTTCTTGCAGCCATGTACTGCATTAATATTAATTTTGAAATGAAAAGCATGAAATATGTTTTGAATATGCAATTAAAATTAAACATTTTTTAACCAAAATTATTCCTTTGTACGAAAAACTGACAAACTTACCAATGTTCTTACTTACTTACTTACCTTACTTACTTACTTATCTTTTTTACTTACCAAACAAAAAATCAATGTTCAAAATCGCTTTCATCACTCAGTGAACTTGGCTCAAGATTTTAGATGCATTATTGTGTTCGTATTTGGTAAGAACCTTTGCCTCACATGAAATTCCTCTCGTGTAAGGCTATTGTTAGATGATTTCATAAGATAAATGGTTATTTGTATAATCAAATTATAAAACCCCATTAGTACCTATACCACATCTTAGGAATCAACAAATTAACATAATTATACATAAATTTTCCCCATTGTTTGTCTATGTTTATATGTGCCGTCCTGAGTTTGGTTAAGCCCTGTTATTTTAAATATTTTTACCTCTATCTCCACCGCCAAGCAAGTCATTTTATAATTTTATACTTGGCTACCATTCCGTAAAATTGTTATAATAATAAATATCGTTATTTTGATCTTATTATTTCATTAAAATGCCTAATTAAAAAATGAACGGCATCCATGTACATTTCCAACATATTGTAATAACGTGATTTGACCACTTCATCTCTGTGTCACGAAGTAGTAAAGGACTAATTAATTTAATAATACTAGTTTCGTGTGACATGGCACACTTGTAAAGGTTTAAGGTAATTTTTCTTTTTAAATAAATAGTTAAATTTAAAAAATGTAATTCATTTTTAATGTTCCTCTTCTTCTTCTCCTTCTCCTTGTTCTAGATCAGAGATCTGTTATTGAGCGGGAGCCGTACTTTTGGGAAATGGAGCGTCAGCCATCTTTCCATATTTTTGGCAGTCTTCCTGGCATGCGATATCCCTTGGGTATACTGTAAGCAATATGTAGTAACACGGGGAATTCTTGTATTATTCATCCTATATTAGCCATCTCTTCCTACTGCATCTCACGATTTCTTCTATTTCACAGGTCTCTCTTGTTTCAGCGCTTCTAGCCCTGTCCCTGAGAGTCCTCCCTGCTAGAGTGCGCAGTACTCTCATCTCAGACGTCCGAAGAGGGCTTTTGGTCATAACTGTGTCAGCCCTAGTTTCTATACCATATTTCATAATGGGCCTGACACAGGTTTTGTAGATTCGGGCCTTGCTGTCTGTGAACCTATTTTTCCGTATAGTATTTTTTAAGCAGCCGGATATCGCTGCTGCCTTATTGATTTGCTTCCCAACTTCATTGTACAGATCATTGTGATCATATATCTCAACTCCCAGATATTTTAATCACATTATCAGCTCTATTGGTTTGTCTTTGATGACTATAGCTTGCATCTTCTTAAATGATTGGAAATCGTTAGGTTCTTGGTCTTATTAATCGAAATTGTGATGTTGTACTTCTTTGTTGCTTAGTATAACTTGTACAGTAGTAGCCTTTGCAAGTCATCCTCGGATTCAGCTACAATTGCAGCATCGTCAGCGTTGTAGATGATACTTATGTTATTTTCACTTATCCTACATTCTATTTCCAAAAGTGCAACCTCCTCGACGATTCTGTCCATTATTAGGTTAAATATAAATGGACTCGGGTTGTCCCCTTTCCTAATTCCGCTTAATGCGGGAATCTCTTTTGATAGTTCCCCATCCACCTTGATTTTGGTTTTACTGTTCGTATTAATATTCTGGATGCTGTTAGCGATAGCGGTGGATACTCCTTTCTGTAATAGAATATCGATTACCTAAATCATCCAGCATTACCTTATTGAATGCTTTCGTTAGATCAACAAAGCACACATATGCAGTTTCATTGTACACGGTTGCTTTCTTCTTTATTTGCCTCATAATGAAAAATCGGTGGTCGACCGGTTCCTTCTAAATCCCTGTTGCTCCTCTCTATTGACAGTGATCTGTCCCAGAACGTCGGTAGAGATTGAGCAGTGTAATATCGCTGTAAGTTTCTGGGTTGGTCTTTTGAACTTTCTTGAATATTGGGACTGTTATACTCGTCGTCCATTCACTAGGCACTATGCAATCGGATAGGATATTATTAAATAGTTTTTGCAGCTCTTTTTTCATGTTGTGGCCGGCACATTCATCAATTCATTTGAAATATCGTCAATACCGGATGATTTGCGATTCTTTAGTCATTTTACTGCTGTTGCGATTTCTGTTTCAGAAAGGGTTTCTTCTTCTATGTTGTCGGTTATTCTATTTTCTGCTGTGTTTTCGTTGCTGTATAGTTCTTCAAAGTGTTTTTCCCATGTCTTTGTTGTTATTTTAAACATTTATGTATAGTCATTACTGGCTTCCTCTTTTCATGTCATGTTTCATGTCTTTAGTAAATTTCAGCTAGAAATATTCTTTATTTTAATGTTATTTTTTCTTAAATAGATATAAATATACAATAGATACCTCGAAAGCGTATCATCACCAAATCGACTATAGCAAATAATTTACCTACGTACATACCCAATGACTTTCCCTCCTTCAACCCTAATTCCATCCTCCTTACCATTTTCCCAACCATTCCAACTCCCTTTGCTTTAACTTTTATTTTGTCTAACTACTATGTTGGGGATATTTATTATAAGTCTACATATTGCTATTGTACACATTAAGCTGTTGAAATTTCCTAAACAAATTTAAAAAGCCCTCAATATCGTCACCATATCAACTCTACCTTCTATCTCGTCGTCTACCCACATATGCATTTTATATATTTCTATTAATTGGCTTAATCTTAATTTTGTTTCATTGCTGTGTTGCATTTATTTTATTGGTCTATGTTTTATTAAACATTTCCTATTATACACTGTTAACACAAATAAAAAACAATGTAATGTGAACAATATAAATAAGGAGGTAAATTAATATCGGGTTTTTCGCGTAGTTGGTCCTGAAAAAGGCCATTGTTCTCATGAGGTTTCGAGAAGATCGCACTATTCATCTGCTTGGTGGATTTCTCTTGGATGGCTTGTCACTGAAGTGTCGTTTCAAGATGATCTTTCAGGACAACAATTCAGCGTTAAGTGAACTTTCTTGGACTCTACCCTTTTTAATAGGTGTATTAGGGTGAGGTGTATTGCTCTATGTTTATGAGGAAATTCGGATTTCCTTTCGTTAAATAAATTAGACATTTTATGTGTGAATAGAATAAAAGTTATTTGGTACTATTTTATAACTAATACTATCTTCAGTCCTTAAATATTATTCTTTTGAACCTTTTTTTTTATTTTGTACATTTGTTTTATTTTAATTAAGTAAAGTATCTAAAACAAAATATTACGAATATTACGAAAATAAAATAAAATATTACAAAACCTTCCAACGCGCTATTTCTAAAGCATTTTACATGCTTTTTTTGACATGCATTTACTGAGTTATCTGCCGAATAAAAATATTATTTATTATACATGATATATGTAAAGTCTTTTAGAGCATTCTTAATGCATCCTACCCGGAAAGCTTTCGAAAAAAATTGCATAACATAAAATATGTTTTATTGCACTGTTCCCAGAACATTTTCATAAAACGAAAGTTTTGTCACGTCGTTTGGTATTACGTAGTCAAAGCAATTTAAAATAATTGTCCGGTTTGAAATCTGTATGGATTCCAAAGTTCTGATTTTGGAACACTTGTCGGCCGCGCAAGAAGCAGACGGGCGCGCCGGCCGTGACGGGCAAGGACCGGGGCGGCCGAGCATGTCTCCTGCCGGCGCGGGGAGGGCCGGGTTGCCAGTATTACGGGGCTAATAGTATCACATAATTCGACCTGTTGGATTTATTTCATGATTTAATTAAAACCATGAATTAAACAAATATTAAATACATACCCATTAAAAATATTTAGATAATTATTTAACCATTACCATATACGCCATGACCATAAATGTAGATATAATCGTGTTACGTAAAAAAAAAGTTAATGCATTTTAAATATAAATAAAATGCAGTTTAAACGTGTATGTTAGTCTAGTTGACACAGAAGACCAGCAAGAGCAAGCAAGACCTATTTTCATAGCACAACCGTTTAGCTTAGTCAGAATATTGATGTGATGTATATCTATTCTTAAAAAAATACTATCCTAAATGGCATCAAAATGGTTAATGTAGTATATTACTACAAATATTATTTTTTAGGCTTACACTAGTGAGTATATATAATAAATTGATAGGCTCACTCGTTCTATCCAAAAGTGTAATGTAAACAATAACAATTTTAATTAATTAATTTTTATTAATCCATTAATTGAAAATGCAATTTACAAAATCAGAAACATGAATATATTTTATTTTTCAGATTTCAGCAGGCTATGAGGCCCGACTACTGAAGCGAAATACTTGACCCAGAAATACTTGACCTCACGGAGAATCGAATCCGTAACCCTCGGTGTTAGACGCCAGTCTCGCGCCTACTGGGCTATCTATGCAAATACAACAAATAATTTATGAAAAAAATATTATACCTTCAATATAATTAACAATAATACACTTTTTTTACGCCACCAATTTGTTGAAAATACCAACAAGTATTTGCAAATAGTTAACTTTTAAATTTGTTTTCATATCAGCACTCATCTCCCATATATTATTCTGTTAATTTATATACTTCGATTTTAAATTATTAATGTATTTGTAGCGTAAACACAGTAAGTATATTGTCACGTGTCGTAACAGAAGTGCGTGATTCTTTTTTAGCCTCGTTACAATATTTTGTATATTCTTGTTAATTATATTAATCGTGTCACCACAAAATCATTTTGCTTTTTTAAAGAAGTTATTTAATCTTCATTTACTATTATTTGAAACACAAAATAGGTGGTAAAAGCAAAATAAAATGATACACACAAGTTAAAAGTAAAATATTACGAAGAATATTAAAAATATTGGGGCATTGGTCATTTGGGCATTGGTGGAGCATTTTGAGTAGCTTATTGGTCTTGTGGTTAGGACTCTCGCCTCGTGATCCAAAGGTCGCGGGTTCGAATCTCACTCCAGCCCAGCAAGTTAGTCCTATTTTCATAGCACAAGCGTTTAGCTTAATTTGAAAATAGTAAAAATATTGAAGTGACACGTATTCCGTGTTCGCATCTCTATTTATTTTTAAAAAAATCAAAAGTGAAAATAGGTGAGATGTAATAATATAATTCTGAGCATTTATCAAGTCCCATCCAGAGATGTTATATTTAATATTATATCTAGTATTTACAACTGTCAATAACTATATTGTCAACTTTAAATTAAATATACCCATTTCTTTAATTGTCTACAACAAACTTATGAATGAACTCAATATACTTAGTTTGTCAGACAGAAGGAAATTAATAGACTTAATATTTCTGTATAAAATTATCAATTCTCAAATTGGCAGCCCTGATCTTCTTTCTAAAATATGCTTAGAATTCTATTACCAACGCGTTCAAAGGATATCACAAACTATCACATACACTCGTCACTGCCTAGACTACACAGACTGGGTAATGAATACTGTGAATTTGTATATGTATTCAATACTTGACTGGACTCCTTTAAAGAGAAACATGCTGTAGATTCTATGACATTGATAGTATTTATATTAAAATCTGTTAATGGTGTACATTTTCCTTACAGGCGTGTTGAGTCCTTAATTTTTTACATCATATGTGGTGTTTTAAAGCAAAGGCAGCAACATTCTAAAAAATTGAATGCAATAAATTGATAGCAAACATGATTTTGGAAGGGTCCATTGTACATAAAATCTATTATTCAGTACATTATAAATTAGTAATCCTCGGTGACTGCATTCAAAATATTTTTTGAATTTTTTAGATATTGCTGCTTTTGCTTTTATACTCCACTTATAGTGTTTTACTCGATTAATTTTCCTTGTGTATTTTTTGTTTGCGTAAGTAGTTGCTTTTTTATAATTTACTGAGTTTTTATTCATTTATGTTTATTTTTTTAATCAAGATATATTATAGAGATGAAGCTATTCTTTATATCCGAAAGTACGTATGAAAATCTTTTTGGCTGTTCATAGGGCTTACGGCTAATTTAAGTGATCATTTTACACAATGTAATGTTCTCCAATTCCACCAACGATAGACAGCTATCAAATTGTTGGAAGTTGTATACTTACATGTCAACCTTGCTTGTTTCATATCCGAGTTGTATTTTTACTACCTCCATCTGTAGATGAAATTTGTCATCCCCATATAGAATGATTAATGATATCTCCCTTGGGATAAAATCCAGTATAGCGTTCTTGAAAAATTTGAATGATTGCTTGCTTGTATACTTTTTCTCAATATTGTTGAAACTATAAGGATTTATTTTTGTTTCTTTGCTACTTTTTTCAATGGTGCTATGCACACATAGATAAATAAACAAATATCGTCCCTTTAGATGTAAAACTCACAATGTGACATTGGAATAGTTTTGAGATAATGAAGTTTAAACATCCAACACGTGATATTAAAATTATTGAAAACGTTCAAGTTATAAATTTACTACTAAATAACTATAAATAGACATGGAATATTCACCTAATTGATTTTTACTTGAACAGAAATGGAAAAAATATGATTGTTTGTAGTCATAACTCATTTTGAACATTGCGGTTAGTGAGTGTTACCTCTAAATGGACGATATATTAATTGAAGTAGGGGTTACACGATGCCCCGTTGCCATCGGCCCCGGTCTCCTGCGACGTGCCCAAGACAGCGAGCTCTTCGCAGGTTGTTAACGCCCCAGCCGCGGGTCGAGGGAGCGGCGACCATCTCACGTTGCAGATGGAATGGTCGTCGTAAAAAGAGTTATTTTTAAACCATAATAATTAAAATGCGGTATTTAATCAGCCTTAATCTACGAGATATCTGGTTCTAAAGCACATTCAAAATTCAACGCAATATAAATCACCGAGTTTTGAAATATGTATGTGAAGTAGAAAAGTTTATAACAATTATGTAGCTTGAAATATATTCGAAATAATAAAAAACGATTTAAACTTTATTCTGTAATGTAATGTAATGTAATATCGGAATGAACATCCCTATTTCCGTTCCTGACCACGACTATGAAAAGTCCACATACGGAAAAAACGATGTTTTCCACCAGGTTTCTGAAAATACTTACGTGTATAAACTAAATATGTTTATAAACAATATTTAAAATGGTATATAATATGCTGAGTCAAGTCTGATCAACTACCAATTTGAACATAAAATATATTTATTCAGCAAGCAGCTGAGTGCCAAGCATCTCTCACAAGCTAAAGCAATGATCCACCACCTTAGCTATCCCCCCGTCAGGCTGTGGTGTCAAATAAGCACACAATGCTGAGAATTTAATCAAATTAATATACGCACTAATATTTAATTTTATTAAAAAAATACTTTATATAAAAAAGGGTAAATTTATGATAGCGTTTATCTATTTTTGTGTTTCTATATATGTATTTTGGAAAAAATATAGGAATTAAATATTTATTTGACAGAATATTACGTCATATTAATAAAAATATTTTTCATTGTTTTTACTGTTGTTTTGCTTATTTTTGATTATTTGAAAAAATCTTTTTCACTATCGTTTACATACATAAAACAAATGTAGTGTTAGTATATTGTATAAAATACTAGGACGTTAATTATAAATAAATAATTTTGTAAACTGCTATTTTCAATAATTAATCAATTAGAAAGACCTACAGAAAAATCAAATTAGCATAATAGCGCCTGCCCCGGAAAGGAGGAGATCCGTGGTTCGAATCCAGGCAGAAGCCAAATATTTTTTCGTGGATTTGATGTTTCTGTATGTCTTTCTAATTGATTAATTAATTTGGTTTTAAATTTCACAGAACTTTGTTCTGAAAAAATGCAACTTCACAATAAGAATGTGTTATTGAATATGCTATTTTCACGTTCATGTTTAATCGTTCGATGGTGTAGTGATTAGCAACCCCTTCTGTCACACGGAGGACCGTGTTTCAATTTCAAAGAGATTCTTATTTTATTTATTTGAAATAAAATTATGAATATTTTTTCGAAATAACCTAAAATATTCTATGTTACGTTTTTAATATTCGTCTTTGCTTGTGCGCGGTTATTGCTTTTACTGTCTGGAAATTATTTAGACAGTCACTGCGATTAATGTAAATAAATAAGTATCGAAGTAGGTACCTACGTCAGCAGTGTTAGCAGGTACCGAATTAATGACTAGTCCGCGTAGGCCGTTAGCGGAGCGCAAAGCGTTTCGAAAAATTTCACGGACATGGAAAATTAAAAAAAGAAACGGGGCTGGATTATTTCCGTCTGGCTGGTGCTAGACGAATAAAAAAGATTTCCGCTTCTTCGGTTTGTCTAATGGACCTTACGGTCCCCGAATCGTCCGGTCGGCCGGCTCCGCGGAAACAATGGCGATGAATGGTGATCGCCGCGTCCAATGGAGCGGAAAGGTGGGGACTTGACAGATCGTTAGTGTCACGGTTTCCCGCGCGTCCGGCAGTTTCCATCGCTGGCGGCGCCATTGTTTTATTTTTTCTCTCCGATGGTTCGGATCGCGGCTAAATGTTCGCAATCGCTCGGGAATATTTCCCGCGCTCTCGATCTAAATAATTTCGCCGTGAATTGAATTCAACAACTCGGGGCAGGTCGTTGCATAGGTACGAAACATGTTCTATATCTGTTGGGAGAAATTAAACCATTATTTTGTAAAATGGCTAACGAACTCTTTGAAAATTATTGTAAAATAAAAAAAGGATAATAGGTATAAAAATCGAAAAAATTTGTTAATAATGGTTTAAGTATGGAACTACATAGTTATATTTTATCTATAGATATCATTAAAACCAAGAATAATAATGGTTTAAGTATGGAACTACATAGTTATATTTTATCTATAGATATCATTAAAACCAAGAAGTTTAGTTAGTTATTTTACATGATCACGCTAAGATCATTCATTATCTGAAAATTATAATAATAAAAAAATAGAAATAATAAATTTACTTCATTGTATATCATCAAAATACAAAATGTCTTAATTAGCTTAATTTTTCCTCAATATTTCTATATCGATATATAATATCATACGAAAAATTTAATTTCTGTCTGTTCTCCTCATCCTTATACCTTTTGACCAAGTCTTGCATAGTTAAAAACACAGAGTAAAATATCCCTCTCTGATATAAATGTGTATTACATTCAACGCCAACCAAATTTTGTTCAGTTGCACTCTAGGATTCTGAGGAAAATATAGACAAGCATGGACCGAATTTCATGTGCTTCGTTATTATTTAGAGCCTACACTAAACAAAGCACCCCCAAAGCTTAATTTAAAAGTAGGTATTACTAAATCTAAATTAAATAGTAGAGATCGCATTTAAGAAATAATGAAAATTTTATCGATGTTAAATAGTTAAATTGGTATTTAATATTTCTCATTTTTGATGTAGATGAGTTATATTGAAATGAAATTTATTTAAGTAATTCGAATGTATCAATATTTTGAAGCTCAAGTTTATTTTAAAGTTTTAGATAATGATAAGATAAACCATCAAATACAAGCAATGAAAAATCGAAACAAGTTCTTGTAAATGTAATGAATGGGAATGATTTATAAACCTTTCGAGTCAGTGCACTAGAAAATAAACAAGATATAAATCTTTAAATATGTAAGAAATTTTTTAATAAATGCGATAAAATGTCTGTTTTTTTATTTAAAAATGAACTAACTAACCGTAAGAGCAATAAATTACAGCCGGTTATTTTGTTAATCTCGTATACCTAATTAATTACGGTGAAGTGATTCAACGATAACAATGAATTAATTCAAAACAGTATTACGGTTAGAGGTACTTCTTTAAATTTCCTCTGTGCGGATGAATATTCAAAAGGACAGCGAAACGATTTCTTTTACGAGAGGAAAGTCGACGTTCGTTTGAAATTTCTAAGTACCGTACGTTAAGTTTTGAAATTAAAATGCAGATACACTACAATAAATTATTGTAAATGTTAAGGCAAACACGGAGCAGGTATTTTTTATAGCTGTACTGGGTGGCTGTAAAATTTCTTATTAAAATAATTCATGTCATATCATTTTTTTTTTACTTTTTCATAGTAATTTGGAAAATGTATAAGTAAGTTTTTCTGCCTGATGTATTCAAAGTGAGAACCATAATTAATGCAAAAGATATTAAATAAATTATAACAATATGTAAAATTAGAAATATATATAATTCCTTAATGCATAATAACCGAAACACTCGACCTTAAATTTGTGATGTTCTTGTTGCTCTGTATAGAATCGCGATTATTTTTGTTGTTTTGTTTGTACTAATCCATGTGTCTAAATAAATGTAAATCTGAAATCCAAACATAGAAAGTCCGTCATTTTTTACGGATTGTAGCTAGTAATTAATATTATCCTACAAATTAAAAGTTGCTCACACACATAGTTGTTTTTGAAATTTTAATGAAATGAATTAAAAAAAGTAATGAGAGAATACAGAACTTAAAAATAAACATATTAGTAATTACCGGTAGGGAAGAACACTACAAATTGTTTCATTATAGAATTTAAGTACTTATTGCGTTTTATGAACCTACTCCCTCATTACGTGCCTGTTATTTTAGTTTTAACCCTTGAAATGTGGCCACTGTAATGCGTGTAGTTTATAATGATGATGAAGATAGTCGAGGCCACAAGGCAGTACGCTTCCGAGCCTTCATAACCCACCCTCACTTAACCGGAAAATGATTCCACTCCGTTCGAAATGAGTAACGTATTAAGCGCTCTCGTGCTCCTATGAAAAAATGTAAAGCAATGCAGAGATTGTCAGTACCAGCCTACCCAGGTACCTACCTGTCTGCAGCGCCCAGCTCCCACCTGCCGGCAGATCGCTGCCACTCGATCCTAGCGCAGATAACGTAACCACGCGGCGGAACCAATAAGTCACGCATGGCGAGGAGTTCAAGAGGAATACGGCAGATGGAAGGAGAAATCCTCGCAGCAAAAAGTTTAATTAATTTTAAAATAAATCTAAATTTAAAACTGTGGAAGGTACTACCTGGGGGTTACAGAAATCTGGATTACTTGAACAAGAAATGAAAATACGAATTTACTCGCGGTATCTCGCCGTTAATTCACGCTGAATTCAGTTTAAAGATAAAAAGAGTACCTACATAAGTATCTTATTTCATTTTATTTAGAATTCAAACAGCTTATTTGATACTAAGAAATAGAACATATGATATCGTAAGAATATTTAGGCAATTATATTAATTCACTTGATTAACCTAGAATACTAGGTATTGTACATAACAGAATAAGAATGAAATAAAAATATCAACGCGAGAAAGAGTTTAATAAAATATATAAAAATACATTAATACATGAAGTAGAATAATTTTATTTCCAGTGAGAGTAGCGTAAAAAATAACAAAAAGATTAAAAATGTTACATTGATTATTTATTTAAGTCAAGTCATATGATCTAGTGGTCGGGGTTCGAGCCTCATTCAATTACTTATTCTTTAGGAACCGTAAGTAGGTGTAAATAAGTGTCATGCTCCAATGTTCTCACTGCACGCGCCTAACAAAACGGATTTTTTCAATCTAATTTTTACATTTCAAAGGAAATTATACTTCACTAATACAACGTTTCAGGTTCCTTTCAACTTACCCTACGTGTGACATACAGAAACACATTGCGATAATATACATGATATCATTCGCATTTATTCCACCCATTGATGGAATCGTAAGACAGTGGATATAATAAATTAGATATTAAATACATTATATTGGGATAGTCAAATGTTCGTTTTAATGCAATTATTATTCAATTTTTTAAATTTATTTTTATTTTTTTTATATAACATTTACACTACAAACACAAAATTTAAATCATAAATGTTATAAATAAGATAGAATATAAGCATATATAAACAAGCAAATATTAAACATTATAAAATCATTTACATCAAAGGTGTAGGAGAATCCTGCTTCGGAATACCCTCTCAGAGACATGGAACACATCGATATCCAGAGTAATATTGTTCAGCATAGCAGTAGCTCTTCCAACAGGCATAACCATTGGCAGGTTGGTCCTGTATATTGGAATGTGAAACAATCTATGCTGACGCCGTCTTAAGTAATGATCGAGAACATACAAATCAATGTTCCGCATAATTTCAGGATTATCGATCATACCGCGCAACAATCGATAAAAATGATAATCAGATACACATTCCTCCTAGTCTCTAAACTGTTGTAGCCAAGCATACCCTGGAGGAACTCGGTTGGGTAAAGCCGAGGATAATACTCGCACTCTCTCATGTAGAAGATATCTTAGAAACTTTTTTTGTACTTTCTCTACCATAAGTGAATACTTAATACAAATCATCGAGCCACACTCGAGTCTAATTCGCACCAAGGAGTTGTAAAGAGTTCTCAGTACGCGAGTATTTTCGAAAATCCTGGCTGTACGCAAAACAAATCCTAACATTTTCAATACATTACCACTGACCGCTATGTGGTCGTGAAATGACAGGTTGCTCACAAATCTAACGCCGAGATCCTTAACATTCGACGTTCGTATCAGATTTTGGTCGTTCATTTTGTAGCGAAAGAATAGAGTTTTTTGGGCCCTAGTGAAAGATGTAACCGAACACTTGAAAACATTAACATAAGTTTATTTCGCCATCCCCATTCACATACATTTGATATATCTGCTTGGAGAAGATGAAAATCGTCCAAATTAAATATTTTATATACGGTAGTTAATTTGCGGTGCAACATGACAATTTTATTTAATTTGTAATACAGCTATTTTGTCACTACTATAATTTCGAATAGGTTGGCAACATTCTATATTAAGGTTAATTATTAATAACACTTTACGATGAGATTGACTGCTCTTTAACGATAGTACCTATTAGACAAAATCACTGGACGTTTATGTATTATAAAGTTAAATTTTGTGTAGGTAAGCTTAAATTTTAAATTTATTATGTATTTAACATTTTTTTTATGTAGATAGTTCTGAGAAAACAATTACTAAATTTCGTCCACGGAGGGATAATTAATAATCAAGATAAATTATAGAAGTCTCACAAAGACGAAGCTCGAAGTCTCACAGAGACTAGAGAGAATATGGGAATCGTGTATGGAAGTCTTTACAGGGTGTAATTTCATTTATGAAATTACGAACGTCACAGGAAGTTACGGACAGACAGACAGCCAACGAAATCATTGTATTTGATATTTATTTTGAATTTCTACAGGTTCAAGAATTTGATTTAGCTTTGACTTGTGGTGTTCCACGGCACGGTGTGATGATGGTGGTGCTCCTCGGAGCGGACAGATCTGGCGCCGTCATCTCCACGGTCGCGCTCCAGGAGCCAGCAGTGCTCTTCAAGCTACAAGAGGAACAAAGGCCGGGAGCAATTATATATTTTATTTAAACACAACCATATTTTTTGTTGCAGTGATCTCATCTGATGCTCGATTCCATGAAGAACTAACAGCCATTATATTATTATGATATGATTGATATTACGACCGTATTTTTGACTGTGGAGCCGTGCTGGCTAAATAATTAAGTTAAATGTCAAAAAGACCTTCCGCGCAATTTGTATTTGAAATAAACAAATTATAAAAATGACTAAGGAGACACGTCACGCCAATACCTTGACTCTTATTTATTTATTTACTAGCTGTAACCCGTCAAAAATGATTGAACATTGGTACGCTTCTTTGCTAAATCTAGTATATATTTATAGCGTGTTTTTGGCGGTCTACAGAGAGGCGGCCGTAGCTAATGCGTTAATCGGCCGGTTCGAGTTGGGTCGCCCGAGGTTCAAGCCCCATCTCCGGCCGTTTTTTAAGCCGTGAATTCGAACGAAATTACGGACTTTACACGAAGTTACGGGGACAGACAGGGGACGGA
This sequence comes from Agrypnia vestita, assembly GCA_016648135.1. Classification (NCBI taxonomy): domain Eukaryota; kingdom Metazoa; phylum Arthropoda; class Insecta; order Trichoptera; family Phryganeidae; genus Agrypnia; species Agrypnia vestita. The sequence goes on along the minus strand of JADDOH010023796.1, from coordinate 14,947 downwards.
CGGACAGACAACGGAATTATTGTCTTTGATGGTTTTTGTGTTTAGTTTGCAGAACTCCATGTTTATTTTTAAAGAAATTTAAAATAAATTTAATTTTAATAAATATTATTATTAAGTTGTGCAAGTTTGCGTAAAGTGTTCGATATGACAGCTGTTTCGGCTTACTAGGCCATTAGGCCACTAGGCTTGGTAGGCCAATATCAAAACTCTTTTGATATTGGTCTACCAGGCCGAAACTGCTTTCATATTTATCGCTTTACGAAAACTTGCAGAACTTAATAGTAAAATTTATTAAATTTTAATTTATTTTAATTTTCATTAAATATTTTAACTGTTTTTAAAGCAATATATAAAAACCGGCTTAGGACCTCGTTTAAGCGTTGTTTTTTTTTAACGTAATTTTCTCTCATATAAATTAAACATATCTAATCCCTTTTAATAAATAATAATTAATGTTTTGAAACTCTGAGGAAAATATATTTTGACTATTTTTACTTTGAAGAATGATCATTATGAACGGAATAATATTCTAATAAAAGAAATTTATAATCATATAGTTTTGAAATAACAATTAATACCTATACATTATTTGTATATTACTTTGCGTAAAAAACATACAGCGTATTAATAATAAGTTACACTATAAAAAATACGGACAATAAATTAAACTAATTACATGTTTTCTTTAGATTACAATTGACTAGTGAGTACAGGACGTGAAAAAAATTAGATATAAAAGTTACACATATTGAAAAAAGTGAATACTTACTCAAAAATCTAAATTAAGTGAATAAAAAAGAAAATATTTAAATGGTAAGAGATAAATGTAAAAAGAGAAGAGAGATTCCAGATAAGAACATAAAATATTTTACTAAAACGTCAAAATTGGCAGCATTACAATGTTATAAAATAACTGTCAAGATACAGAATTAGCAATATTGCTATTTTCAAAATACGTCCGATTAAGTAGATATGGATAATTTTAATATCCCCTTTTACCAGCATGCTTTTGCTGCCTGGGGTGTTTCAGCTTTTCTCTTTTTCGTCTTCTTGTTTTTTTATTATATTTGTATATTAAATTTCTTTTTTTTTTTAATTCTCTTAATTAAGCAATGTACCAAGTGAAGCCGAAGAAGTGAAGAAAACAAGTCTACTAGCACATTTTCATATAATGTCGAAATTAATGATAATAATAAAATAGTACTAATAAAAATATATAATTAAATATATAATTTAATTTACTATGCATTACAATTATGAATTTTGAGCGAGAATATAATAAATATAATCCTTAGTTAGAAAACTCAAATTAAAAGGTCTCGACATTAGACGCGTATTTTGAAATGTGGATTAAACGTTGGCCGGAGTGTAAAATATTTTAAGGATTCAAAAAAAAATTATAATTAAATATGTGGCAAAGGTTTAGCAGGTCCACTGTAGAGCTTTTCTGCAGTAGACAAAGTAGTGATAACTAAAAAAAACTAACGTCCGTCGAGCGGATACAGTAGGAGAAGAAGAAGAACAAAATATAATAATTATTTATGTGACATTCATCTGTATTCTGAACTAAGCAATATTTCTGTTTCTGTATCTTAACAGTTATTGTATAACATTCCGATGCCGTTTTTTTGACGTTTTATGTTTGACAGGTTTGAAATTAATAAATTCAATCAATTAGAAGGCTCATTATTCGTAATTGTGAATAACTTAACGTTTTTTTTACGTTTTAGAGCTTTCTGATTGATTGAATTCATTCATTTCAAACATGTCAAACTTAAAACATCAAAATTGGCGGCAATACAATATTATATATACCTGTCAAGATTGGGATAAAGATCTGACATCCCAATATTGCTATTTTCAGAATAGCACAGAATGTCCGTCACTAAGGCTACCAAGACGCTATGCTATGCTATAAAAATCAAAATACATAATTTTCTATTTATTGAATAATTGTATTATATCTGTTAAAACTTGGTTTATTTATTCCTTTTAGTTTGCTGAAAATCAATCCTCAATACGTCTTGTTCTATACGGAAAACTTTGACACTTTGTAGATAGGTTATTTTTTTGGATTCTTTATACATACTTATTTTATTTTAGATTAGACAACTAATCCTAGGATACACGTTCCTCTGTGTGTCCTGAGGTAGGTATAAAAATTGTGTGTGCGTGTACTCATGTAGGTACGCGCGGTAGAAGTTATCCTTAAAAAATAAAATAAAGACAAAATTATATATTAATGACGCTCAAAGTTGAGTTTTTTACAACTCCAGCGTTGACGCTCAACGCTGGAGTTGTATTGTATTGTAGTCCAATTTAATTATACAATATCACATTCACTAACTCTATTCCTCCCCTCTCAATATTTCCATTACAACCACCCTTCCTCTTTACACCGGTAATTCTAGTCAGTACCTAATTAATTATTTGTATTTCTACCTAATTTATTTTATTTGGTTTATTTAAAACAGATATGACAAGCCCATAAATTTTATGCACGATTGTGTAACATATTTTCATCTAAACATTTTCGTATAAAATATTATCTTTAAATATTTCTTTAAATCATCAATTATATTTTAGTCAATATGAAATGGGTGTTTTTTTAGAGGCGGGGAACTTTAAATTGACATTAAACACAAAAAAATGTTTTTTATATCCATAAAATTGACTTTATATGAAATAAAATTTTATGTCATTAAGTATAAATATATTGGGTAATCTAGACGTTCAATTTTCATACACACTTCGCAGTAAATCAGGCTGTATTTCGGCAATAATGTTGGCTTCCAAGTGCTCAATTGTTTCTTTATCGGCGTAGATGCGACTTTAAATATCCCCAAAGGGAATAATCTAATGGCGTCAAATCGCACAGTATTATACACTGATATAAAAAAACATTTTTCAGTGTTTTATTTATTATCTTTGCCTCTAAAAAAATATCTTTAGTTAGTAATAGTAGGTACGCGTACCGTCTACGCGCATAGTAATAAAGCCGTTGCAGATGGAGCCGCTCATATCTGCAATAAGACTAGAATGTACAAAGGTATAAAGCACAGAAGACTGTTGTATCAATAATCATACTGTAAATTAAAGTAAAATTTTTTTTTCGAATTCCGGTTTACAGTCAGAAAATATGTATATAAGGAGAAATTGTATATGAGGAGAAAAAATAAGAGTATTGTATATGAGGAGAAAAAAAGGGATAAAAAAATAAAAAATATATTTTGAACGCAGTCACCGAGTATTACTAATTTAGAATGTAATGAATTTGAGATTTTATAGGAAATATAGCTCAATCCCTTCAAAAATTATGTTTCCAAATAAATAGTAAAAGCAAAGGCAGCAATATCCACTTCAACCAACCAACCCCCAAGGACGCGTCACGTGATAAAATGGCCGCTTCAAAATAAGCAAGAGTTTTTGTCGATTTTAGATCGAAACATCATACCAAAGACAATAATATCCAAATATGTATATAGCAAAACCAGCAATGTTCACTATTTGGTAGCAAACACAGCAATATCCATTTTTAAGTTGAATATTAATTTCTACCCGTATACAAATTGAAAACTGAGGTGGCTATTGTTTTTACAAACTTATTTCCAATAAGGTGTAGGTATCATAGATTCCTGAGAAATTTCCTCGAGTGGTGACAAGTTTTTTGTATTTATCTCAGGAACACCTCATTGGGATATTGCTGCCTTTAATTTTATACCCCTCACATGTTCTAATAAATCACGGTATTGGAGCAAGCATCCAATATCCTAAGCCATGTTTTCCATATTTGAATATAGTTTAATTTTTTTTATTGTATCTAGTTTAGTCACTGTCGAAACTCGAATAGTATGATCTATAATTTAACGGAAGTAACAAAAAATAACAAAAAAAAGGTTCATCCATTTTAAAGACAAAAATTTTCACCTTCCAATTTTGTGTTGTCGGTAATTCAGTGAATGATGGGTCAACATACGTTTAATGTACTTAGGGGTTATGGTGGGGACGGAAAGCTAGCTCAAAGACAGCGGTAGAGACGTTAAGCCCAAGCGGCCGTCACATCCCGGTGGAGGCGGGTGAACGGCCCTCTTCCCGCCCGGCCTTATTTTCCATATCGCTAGACTCGGCAGCAATTACCGCCGCGATTAGAATGCTCGCGCGGTGAACAATAAACCCGCGCCGCGGCCGTGAACCGCCAGGGGGAGAACTGCAACACCGTGTCGGGGCACGCGGACCAGACGCGTGCCCCGACCAAATCAAAATCTTCCAGTCGGTTCAAACTAGGTTTTAGAACAACCAATTGCTAATCCGCCTACCGCAGCAAAGCGATGAGTAAAACGACAGTCTATTTTTATAACGCTAAGAACCTGTAAAAAGAAGCGAGACTAGCGGTACATAATGGCGTTCTAGTGCCAACTCTGATGTATTTGCAAAGAAGGAATGAAAGTAGACTGAATGCGGTCACTAAGGCGCTTGCGTGAAAAATCTTCGGTCGATATAGTGAGGAGTGAACAAATTAGAAGTGAATGTAATGCTGGCTGTAGTGTGGTAGATAGAATAAAGAAAGCAGTGCTGAGATGATTTGGTCATGAACGTATGAGCGGTGGTCAAAAAATATATGGGGCGAGTGTTGAAGGCAACAGAAAAAGAGGGCGTCCGCGAAAGAACTGGCATGATCAGTATACTTTTAATAGCCTTGACAACCGTAGAGCTTGCGGAGAAGATGTATGAATGTAGCCGAAGGTGTGCCAAGATAGAAGAATATGGAATTCTATCCTCTCTGCCTACCCTTTCGGGGAAACGGCGTGATGGTTAGTTAGTTATTTTATCCTTAAATACAATGGCATAAAATTATCATTCCAATAAAGCCAGTACCTACCGTGACTTTCAAATCTCTGACGTGATCTGAATCGCAATCAATCGAGAAGTTTCTGTTCTGAAGAGAAGTGTTCCTCTCTTATCGAAACTAATCACACAATGCACATTTGATCCTTCATATGGTTCTGAATGAGATATTCCCTTTGTCGCAGATATCACCAAAATGATTTACAAAACGTTAGACATGAAAGAGATGCTTCTCCTTTCACCTTTTTATTGTATTGTCAAACTACAGAAGAAAAATTAATATAAACTAAAAATGAAAGCTCAACAAAAATGTAAAACCACAGATGTCGCCTTCGGACGAATTAATCATAATTATTGACAAATTAATAATGCAAATGGTTTTGGCTGTGGCCCAAAGATGTCGCTCGAACAATGACCATTATGATGATTTTTATGTGTTTTATTTCATTTGAAAGTTCCTAACTTCAGTATGTATCACAGTAATATTATTGATCAAATTACGTAACAAAATAATCATATACAGTTCTACATATCTCATTAGTATCACTGGAGTTGTTCTGGGATATTCTTTTGTAATTCTAGTCTCGTTAGAAGTAGGTACTTTGCCAGCGTAAACACATTTTAAACACAAGAAATGGGTAAATACCTCCCGCTGTAATTATTAAACACGCCTCAGTGGCACCGCGTCACACTTTGATTACTCCGAGACGAGCAGCCCGAGTGGTACCTGCTCCGCTGCAGCCGAGTCCAAACCGGAGCGCAAGAATGAAGTATTCCCCACCAAGATAAGGACACGCCCTTGTAGGAGCATTTCAACCACTGTTCCAAACTTGCACAAATACAATTATTCTACTAATTGACGTAAATCACAACATCAGAATGCTGGCAATCTTCTAGAGAACACATTCAACAACTAAAACTGTGTCCTTAAAGGCGGCCGTTAAGGGGTTACACCACCTTGAGGCATTAAAAAATACATTAAAATAAAATTTTAAAAACTGACACAACCATTGCACATATAAAATTCGTTTTAATGTCAATGTTTACGGTATTAATGGGTTAATATTTTTCATTAACAAATTATTTTGAAAACTTCAAAATGACGGAGTTACTTACTGTCCCGCAAAAGATCCTTTTCCGTGACGCGTGCAGTTTTTTTTCATACAATCATGTCGACAAGGCCTGAATGAAATGAAAAAGTTAATTATTTTATTATTAAATGATGTAACGTTTAAGCTATAGCGTATCGAAAAAATATTTCTTTTTGTGCAAATTCGAAATCAGTTCGAAAATAATTTTCATTATTTACCTTAAAAAAATTGAGATTCAAAATTCATATCAACTAACAAAATTAAGTAGACCGGCGCACAGTGGTCCCGCGGCCAAAGAAAGGCGGTCATAGTGGAATCGCGCAGCTAGCGGCTATCGTAGTGCATAGTACTGCAGGTTATTGTAATGTTTTATGATCAATTAAAGTAAATAATAATAAAATAACTCTTTTACATAAAAAAAAAATAAAAAATATAAGTTTAATCCATAAAAAAGAACACATATGAAAATAAAAATAAATAATGTTTTTTAAGTTATACCTTTTTAATTTTCTGAGACGCGTTTCGTCTTATGATGGCAATATCAATTTAAATATTTTGCATTCAACAACTCGTATTTATATTAAAAAGGTTAGAAGAGATGCCATATAATTTTAAGAATTAATTAAGGTTTTTGGATTTTCTGCATGATTCTAAGAAACAATTCTGTTCAAACACTAATGATAAGTAATACATATAAAGATGAGGATAGATTTACAACATGAAATAAAAGTGATATTCTTGGTAACAAATTATGTTTGTGCACTAATGATAATTTTCAAACGCGGGGATTCCAGACAGCATTATTCTTAATAACAAATATGTTTGAGGGCAAATAATAATTTTTCAAATGCAGGGTTTCAAAATTGGCGCCTAAAATGCTTTTCTGCTTTGGAGATTTAATCCAAATCTCTGGTATGTCTATAACAAAAAGAAAAATTTACGGTAGAATCAAATCTTAAAAATATTTTTCTTTACAGGTTATTTGAAAATCTCAAGTAGAGGGGATCTATATATATATATATTTACTTGTTCATTTATGATTTTCTTTTCTACTTCATATTTAAACATGAAGTAGATAAGAAAATCAATAGTAACTCAATCAAATAGTAACTCTAATTTTTAAATCGATAATAAATTTAACACTTCTGCTGATAATACAGAAATCTTCTTTCGTGGTAATTTTCTCAAACTAGAAATAAAGGGATCAGCATTAAGAAGGAGTCTGTTTAAAAAGTCGCTGTTTGTGACAACTCGTGACATTTTCCTCGTGTTGCACGTCTAAATTGCTTAACTAATTTATTATAAGATTCAGCGGCCTCTCCTGAAAGCTCACCGATAGACAATAGTGAATATTCTATTACTTTTTTTTTTTAAATTTAATGGCTTGTCACCCAGTAAAAGGATGTTATATATTCTATTACTTCCAAACCATGAATTAATACTTTATGAACAGAAGGCAAGTTGTACCAGGAATATGCTGCTACAAGCATCCGCGCGGCTTCCGTTTCCGGTCAACTCACAGGCACATCGCAGATGATCGCAGCTAAATTCTTAATAATTCGAAAAAATACATATTAACCTACATTTTCGTATAAAAATTATGCATTTATATTTATTTAAAAGTATTTAAGTCTCAATAAAAAAATAAAAATATTTTAAAAAAGGTAATATTCAATGCTTTGTCGTAGCACGTTTACAAAAACTTAACCAACAATAAATTTTCAAATAAAATGCATAAAACAAATCATACACACCTTCAACTTGAATACCCATCACGATACAATAAGTCACAAACAATAGATTCTTGGAAAAGTACAAGTTATGTACCCACTAATTAGTACTTAATGATAACAGTATGAGCGGGCACGTGCGATGCGTTCACTTTGGATGCACAAAAACAATTATAGAAATTACCTGATTGCAATTCCTTTTATAATTTAAGTAGTGTCACTAATAGTGAGTAATGCGACGAGGAGTCGTGGTCTAATTCAAAGATCGTGATTCAAGCCCTATGACCTACTACGGGATCACTGTGCGGCGCCACACTACTCGTATCTTCCGCCGTCTTTTCCGTCGCGTCAAATTGGCAAAGAAAAATGGATCGACCGATCATTCGCGTAGTGTAATAATTCTTTTTAATGAAAATCGTATTTTATTTAATTAACATTATGAGTATTTTTTTATTGAAGACAGTTATTTTTTTTAAATTTGGCTAGAGCGGAGATAATAGACTTATGATAACTAAAATATGAGACATATACCTACCTACTTGTGATTTCAAAGAATTTAAAAACTGCATCAGTAACAGTAGGGTCAAGTCGGGAACAGTGTAACAAAAGTCATTTTTATTTTTAGAAAAAAAACCTTTATTTTATATTTCTTTCATTATTGCCTGAAGAAACAGAAGTCTTTTACCTTCATATTAGGCTTAAAAAAACATTGCAATTATACTTAGAAATGACTTACTTTGGCAGTTTTCTGAGATCACAATTTTGTTATAATGTGGCCCTGGGAAGGGGTACAGTTTAACAACCACACAATACAGGGCACACTTTATCATTGAACTAAACTTGATATTAAACGAAATAAAATACGGAAAACAAAAATTCTTTAAACTCAATAACATCTTCATAACATGTTTATGGGAATCATAATCATTAAACTTTCTATACACTAAAAAAAATTTTTTAAAAATGTTTTTTTTTCTAACTTAGATTTAATCTTCTCAATATAGTCTTTCTACTACAATTTCGTACCAATTTAGATGTATAAACCTGGAAGAAAATGAAATACTTAAGGGTGCACACTATAACATATTATACTGTGCCTCGTTACACTGTGCCCCACGTCTTACTGTAAAAAACAAAATGTTTTTGAATTTTAGGTTAGAAATATCGTTAAACATTGTGGACGTTTTAAACACCAACTAATTGAAGATTAAATTCACAATATAGGTACTCACCAAAAACTTTATTTTAACAAAAATGAAACTTCACTAATCAAATTATTCACAATTTTTTGACAAAAAACCTAATTTTGAACATAATTCCGTTTACAAAGCAATATAACCTACGATGACAAGGTTTAAGATTGCGGCGCAAGATATTGTCAAAATACGTAAAGAGACGCAATAGACAAATTAAAAAGGGAAAGAAATATTACTAACTTTACACTGTGTCCCGTGTTACACTGTTCCCCACTTGACCCTATAACATAGTTGTCGATTCGATCTGTATTCATTTCGAGCTTGAGTTCATCATTTAAAAAAGCTATGAGCGGCTCAGCTTCTGGTGTAGGTAGGTACTGTAAAATCATGGGAAGAGAGTGATATTTTTTTTTTGAAGAGTGGAACCACCTTCGGTATATGATAAATGTACGAAATGCAGAACATATATTATTTTTTGAATTGATTGATTTGGAAAAATGTAGATAACTACAGAAATCATTGTTTGTCTTGTTTGTCAGAAATTACCGTCTGTCTACCTTTCCAGTTTTTAATTTTTACTCACGATTTTTCTGGTAATATCGCATATATTCTGCTCTGGATTTAACCATATTTGCATCTCACGAAATCATTAGAAATAAATTATAATTATAAATGTCACAGAAATTATCCGTGTAATTTATTCATTTATTTTTTGTTAATAAAAGTTTTACTCAAAATTCAAAATATCAATTGAGCAGAGACAGAAATTTACCTCAAAAAGCTATTAGCTATATATTTATTAATTGGTAAATACAAGTAAAGAAAATGTATGTGCATTTCTTTATTATTGAATTTTATCGTTAAAACAGTGTAAAATATTGATGAATTTGGTTGTTTAAAAAATATTGAATTTTGCCCCACTGTGAGCTGTCGGCAGCTGTCGGTAAATACACAGAATAGAGAGGGTAAATAATTTTGGCCGTGTCGATAAAACAGTGACATTGACAAATTTGGTGGACCTAAAAAAACCTAAGGATGGGCCTGACGTAAGGACAGTGAGGGCATAGTGGAACATGTGGTACAATAAAACAAGGGGGATAATTATCCAATGGAAATGGGTTTTACGGAACATGACAATTGTCTTGGTAAAATTTTCCCAGAAGCAATAAAATATTTTGTTGATGAACTACTGACAGTTTGACAGATTAGACGAGAACAAGGAATATGATATTAATTGTATGCACCGGAGTGCTAAAATTGACAACAGCTTATTTTTTCCACTGGAACCAAATATGGCAGTGATGTCAATTATCGACATAGAACTGGTTCTGCCAAGTGCAAGCTTGACAGGCAAAATAAAGCGCTAAAGTAATATCTATTATTTTCCCGAAACGGTATTAAGCAAGTATAAGCTTGGTTAATATTATAATATTCATATACATTCCACGATTTATTGGTCTTGTTCCAATGTACTCCAGATACCATTTCGTTGTACCCCAGACGTTAGGGTACACTGGAACAGAAGAGGTATTGTGCGAAAATGCAATTTTTTTAGGTTTGAAGTAAATTTTTCATATCAGTTTTGTAGTCAATCGATAGTTTAAGAACCTTTCTTGGTTGTCCGATCGGACTCAAAATTTGGAAGCTTATTATTTAGGACCCGACGGGTAACATAGGCAACATTTCCCCCCTCTTCTTTTACTTTTTTCCTCCCCCTGATATATTTTCGATGCAAATCTGTACAGTTTAACCGATCGAACTCAAAATTTGGAAACTTATTGTTTAGGACTCGGCGGGCAACATAGATGACATTTCCTTCCTATTCTTTTACCCCTTCCCTTCCCCGATATATTTTCGACGAAAATCTGTACCGTTCGACTGATTGGACTCAAAATTTAGAAACTTATTGTTTATGACTCGGGGGGTAACATATGACATACACACGACATTTCCCCCCCTATTCATTTACCCCTTCTCCTCCTTCTGATATATTTTCGATGCAAATCGATCAGACTCAAAATTTGGAAACTCATTCTTTAGGACTCGGTGGGTAACATAGGCGACATTTCCCCCTATTCTTTTACCCCTTCCCTCCCCTGATATATTTTCGATGCATATACCATTCGACCGATCGGACTTAAAATTCGCAAACTTATTCGTTAGGACCCGGCGGGTAACATAGATGACATTTTCTCTGTCCTCTTTTACCCTTTTCTCTCCCCCTGATATTTATTTATTTATTTAACGCCCTTATGGGCTTTTACAAAAATACAGAATATAAATTTAAAAAGAAATATCATAAGACAGATAGTTTAATAGTTGTAAATAACTAAGGAGATATTTATAATTGATATCTTCCAAGCGTATATTTAATTTGTAATTAATAAATCTTAAGAATTTTTTTGGGATTCGTTCAACTGCCGTTGAATGATTAGCATAGTGAGGCGACCAAATGATCAAGTTATATTCAACCTGAGATCTGATAAGAGAAGTGTAGAGGACTTTATAAGTGCGCAGGTCTGTAAAGTTTTGCGCAGTTCTTAAAACAAATCCCAACATTTTGAGACCTTTATTAGTTATCAAGTCAATGTGGGGAATGAATGATAATTTAGTGTCAAAAATTACTCCCAGATCACTTAACTCCTTAACTGATACAAGGTTTACATCATTAATTTTGTAGGTGAATTAATAGGAATCTTTTTTTTGTAAAACTAATAGATTGGCACTTGGAAATATTTAGATAAAGTTGATTGTTGGTTCACCATTTGAACAGGGAATCCAAATTAGTTTGTAGTATCGTACAATCGGACTTACTTTTCACTGATCTAAATATTTTCAAGTCATCGGTAAATATCAGAAATTGTACATCATCAAAAATGTCAGCAATGTCATTTATAAAAAGGATGAACAGGATTGGTCCAAGGTGTGAACCCTGCGGGACTCCACTCAAAGCAATGAATTCTTCTGATAATGAAGAGTTAATCTTTATCGAAAGGCTTCTATTGCAAAGATAGCTACCTAACCATTATAATAATTTACCATGAATACCCAATCTTTGGAGTTTATCCATCAATATAAGATGTGATACTTTGTCAAATGCTTTAGAGAAATCTGTATAGATTGAGTCTACCTGGTTTCCCTTTCCCAGTTCATTGGACATGTAATTTTCACACAGTAATAAATTAGTAGCTGTTGACCTACCTGAGAAAAAACCATGTTGGAACCATGATATTACGGGTTTCATTTGGTACATTATCTTATTCAATAAGAGTTTTTCAAAAACTTTTGGTATTCTGGTATATTTTCAATGCAAATTTATACCGTTCGAATCGAACCTTTGTTTCCCCACACAATTTTATTTTCAACTTAATCCTTAACCCGTGCAATGCCGGGTACGAACAGCTATTTAAAATATAAAACACTGATTTTTTTAAAATAGAAATGACTTTTTCGTTCCATTGTACCTCAACTGTCCCTACTCGAAATTCAAGCAGTCGTATCTCACATCATGCCACAAATTAATGAAGTGGACATCGGCATAAGCAAGACTAATCTTAGTGGTAGTTGACAGTGCACCCCTCCCCCTCCCCCTCCCCCAGCCTCATCGTACTCAAACAACTCTCATTTCTTCTATACTTACAATTTTATTTAAAAAAAAATATATTATAGGTATGACAATTATACACAATCATCACTGATCTTTTATTTATTTAAAAAAATAATTAGTAGTAAGAATTACTAGTGCACTATAGAATTATAATGAAGAAGGGAAAACCTTAAAATTGATTGAAATTTATGTTTATTTTTTGATATTGACTCTTTAGGAAGTTTCCAATGAGACAATTAGGCTTTTGTTTCATTGTCACATTTATTCATCTTTGACTCGCCAACTATTATAAAGCATTGGAGTCGTCAGCGAATTCATTCAACAAGTGCTCAGCAATTTCTTTAGAATGCAGTTTTCATGGATAATTCAATAATTTTGAAACAAAATCGAAGAGCATTCACAAATGCCTCTTACTTGTTTGTCCGTCAAAAACAAACTACATGACAGATATTGCTGAAAATTAACGAATATGTGCACCAAAAGGAAAAAATATGTATATGATCTGTGAAATTCAATTTCACACAACAAACCAAGAATTTTTTGATCAAACCTCGTAAATCACTACAGTGTATGTAACATCAGTATATACCGCAATAAGTTTCTACTGTTACCGTGAACGCGTGTGTCTACGATAGGTTTTGAAGATAACATTAGTTGTCAGGACGATACTGGGAATTAAAAACAGACAAATTTAAAAATTAAGCTAAAATATCTACAAGGAAAGTCGTTATTCCTCCATAGTGCCATAATATTTGTATTTCTGTGTACCATACAATTGTGACGCACGTACTCATGCTAATGAAATGACGTGTTTTGGCGAGAATTTAAAATGTGGAGTTCAAAATAATTTTTATACTCTTAATATACGCAAAAAAAAATCTTTTTCATAGACGTATTTTCTAGATTATTCTATTTAAATAATAAGGGAAATTTCCCTATTGTAATTTTTTTCCAAAAAGTAAGCTAGACACCTGAGTTAAACAGGTTAAATATCTGGAAACAAATGTGACGAGGAATAATAATGTCCAACAAGAAACAAATAGCCAAATAAAAACAGAAAAGGCATTTTTCTTTCCTTTGCAAAATTTTTGTCATCGGTGATCTTGTCACAAAATTAAAAGATTAAACTGTGTGTAGATACCGCAACACAACAGGTTCACGGACATTAAGTTCAAAGACAAAAGTCACACATAAAAAAGTTCCACGCAACATTAGTTACAATAACATAATGACAGCAAACAAAATTTAAGATTTTTTTTATGAAAGAACTTTAAATAAATGAATAAATTCATAACCATGACGAAATCACTGAATATAACACTTTAGCAAATTCTTTTAAAAAAATAGCCAAAAAAATCAATAGATGAAAATAATACATATATGGTGAGCCAGACCTGCCTGGACTCTAGTCCCTCGAGCATGCCAAATGAACCAATCGCTCTCGAGGGAAACTGCCCAATGAGAAGCCCGCGGCGCCGGCAAAGTATCGACCGGGAAACCCGCCGGTACCGCGCCATTCTCTCACCAACCGGCACCCGCGACGCCACACTCAAACTCGCTCTCCGTGTATTGTTGTATAACGCATTCTCCAACATTGTACAACTCGTTGATTTATTGTCTTCAATAAACCAACGAGTTAATTGTGAGTACTTCTTTCTATTCATCCTGTATCACATCCCGCTCAGCCTTGTCATACACCTTCACGCAAAACACATTCATCCAAACGCCTTCCGCGTTCACTCAACATGCATCAGACTGATTGTGCATTTCGGCAGAGGTGCACAATAACACTGATTTCTTTCGCGAATACACTCATTACATCAAATCATATCCGCCACACTGGTGACACTGATCCAATGTATAATATAATACCACCATCTGCCAAACATAAAACCTTTAATAAATATATATTTTGTGTTCCGTCTCGACGCCTGGAATCCATTATGAGAGAACAGCCTGCTGTTTCGGCACTTAGACACGCGTTCCTACCCCCTCTGATTCCCTGTTTGCGACATAATTTATTCCCGCTGGTATCCCTGTTTCCGGTTATGTCGGCGTAACGGTTTTTCTTTCATATAACGTCGTTTTTTCGCGCCATTTGCACGCGTCTAGACACGCCAACTTTTGTTGTGATTTTTTTTGTGTTTCTATTGCAATCTACCCCCTTAATTTTTGATCCCTAGGTTAACAAACATTAGACTATACAAATTTTTAACATAGTGCGACAGGACGTTGATATTTTAGTGTAAATCCCGTGAATTTCGTCAAACGATTTGTTAACAAGATGGCGGACGAGCAAGCTCCTTCGCCGGTATCCTCGAATGACGGATCTTCTTTCGAAGAACCGAGTTGAAAGAGACGCCGCGTAGCATACGACCCGCGTGTAGACCACCTGCTAAAACAGGTGACTGCTCTGACGGAGGCCTTGTTAGCGGGCGGCGCGGCTCCTTCATCAACAACGCCGCCAACGCCGGAACA